>JAGDQP010014307.1:16564-45530 GCA_022664845.1 Lepisma saccharinum | reverse complement strand
GGCCATACACATCGATAGTGACTCGCCAGAAGCTCCGGGAGCTTGTTGGGGGTTCTTATGCATCCACCTTATAGTCCGGACCTGGCACCGAGTGATTACCATCTGTTCCTGTCCATGGCGAACACGTTTGCTGGTGAAAAATTCGCTTCAAGAGAGGCTTGTGAAAATCGACTGTCTCAATTTTTTGCCAATAGGGACAAGGGCTTCTATGAGAGAGGCATCATGATATTACCTTCCAAATGGCAACACGTTATCGAACAAAACGGCGTATATGTGACCTAAATCGGATCGTTCTAACTATGGTAAGTCAAGCCTTCAATGTCATGCAAAAATAATGGATTACTTTTTACTACACCATATATATTTTTCAATTTTACAAAACGATTTTTTGTCTTGAATACGAACACGTGATATTCAATATTCAATAACTTTTTATTTCTTCCTCCTTTGATCATGTGAGAGTGATATTTTTGTAACGCAATGGGAAGTATTAATACTGATTTTAATTTTCTTTAAGAGATGTTCCCTCCAAGTGGAGGCACAGCTACGGGTATTTAGGAAATATTTTTAAAAACATATGACAATATTTTGGGTTTAACATCTTAAAGTTCTGCTACTGTTCAAGGCATTTTATGATTCTATTCAGTACAGAAAACCCTAACCTTGTAATTAATATGAAGACAGTCGAAAGAATATACAAAAATCTTATACTGACACAAATACTTTACACTTGTAAACCTATGGAATGCACAAATGAAGGTAACGAATGAAACAATTAGTTATTGAGTATTGTACAATTTCATTCTTTACCATATGACAAAATAACAATAACAAATTCCACCTCCACATAATCTCTTCACCTTCTTACATAACTTATTTTAAAATTAGCTGCTACATATTTTGTTTCACATATTCACAATAACGTATTTTATACATTTAATTGAATTGAATACAGTATCAACAACTAATTACCATTATTTTTGACAATTAATAAATATCATAAATGTACTATCCTCTCTTTCTTTATCATGTTATTGTACTCGAATCACAGTAAAAAACTGCACTGGCATCTGCTATTCACTTTTTTCAAGCTTCAAGAAGGATAGAAAATATTGCTTGTGCCTTTAGAGAGACAGAGATAACTCTCACCTAATAAAAATAATTCTTTTGTACCTTAACGCTTTTAAAATATGTGATAGACCAAACTTCATAGAAACTTATACTAAACTAATAAGTTAAACTTAGGCTTCATGAATAGAGTTTTATGTGTGATTTCCATCAATTATTACTATAATTAAGCATAATATTGAAAGTTGAAAGTAAAGCATATGCAGAAACTTTTTAAATTCAATATTGTGTACCTAATACTTTAATGTTCTGAAAGTACAAACCGTTAAAAAACGAGGTAACCAAACAAATAAAAACGTTATTGTCAATTGAACAAGACATGGTTCTATTCTGGGCAGAAACTATTGTGTACCAAATACCTTGAAAAAATAAAAAGTAAACATTTATTCAGAGTTGCGCAATGCATGTTTCTGTTCAACGCACACAATCTTTTGACAATTAAAACATATAAAACATTTAAAGCGTTGCTAATATTTAAAAACTTCTGAAACTACAAAGTGTGCAAAATACGAGGTAACGGAAAAAATGAAAAGCTATTCTGGTTTGAAGAAGGTATGTTTCTATTCAAGCTAGAAACTCTTTTGATAATCAAAACATTAAAGAATGAGACATGAAAATTTGTTAACTATATAAGTATTGGGTAGCCGTGGTTAGTGTTTCTCCTAATTGTCTAAGTTCTTGAAAATTTAAAATATATAAAACCTTGGTATTGCTTTAAAGTTCTGAAACTACAAAGTTTACAAAAACGAGGTAACGGAGGAAATGAAAAGCTATTCTGGTTTGAAGAAGGTATGTTTCTACTCAAGGTAGAAACTCTTTCGAAAATCAAAACATCAAAGAATTGGCATATTAAAAATGTTAACTATACCAGCGTTGGATATCCGTGGTCATCAGGATGTTTTATAAAATGTTTCTGTTTGCCTTATCTAGTAAATATAAATAATTACAAAAATCATACATAGAAACTTCAGGTAGACAAAGTTCTTATTCCTCTATTGTGTATTATTTCTGAATTAAAAGATACGTCTTTTAAAATAATGACCCATACATTGAGCTTAGACTTTAGTGTATTGTCAACTTGTGAGCATAAATGTTCTAATCAGAAAGTTACATCGGTAGAATTAGAAGTATCAATTCTATAAAACAACTAACAGAAATAAATGCTTTAATTGCGTTCAATTTTCGAAATTAGAATATAGCATGTACGATTTAAGCTTACGACGACGACGACGACGGTAGTAATCGCATACGTAAAAAACAATTCTAAGAAATTTGGAGCCTAGAGCGACGACGGCGGTGGTAGTTTTTTACACTTTATTCATGCTCATATGGACCTTTTTTTCACACAATATCTGGCAATTAACTACTTCATTTGATGTACCCCTTACTTGTCCATAGGACAAGTCTAAAAGGTTCAATTTTTAGAACAGGCTAGAACGGACTTTCATTATTGATGGATGCCTAAGTTCAGAAGCAAGTCTTTCTTTCATTCTCGAGAATTTGTTTGCGTCTCGAGCATCCCTTCCGTCAAAATTAAGAAGAATATCTAGTTCGAAAAAGCAAAGATGAGTTAGTTGAAGTCAGCTTACATTGTTTTGTTTTCCTTAGATTATTTTTAACACTAAAAATAGTATTCTTAAGTGCCGAGCATCTCTTCAGTCAAAATTAAGAAGAATATCTAATTCGGGAAGGCAAAGGTGAGTTAGTTCATGTCAGCTTACTTTCTTTTTTCTTTAGATTATTTTAACACTAAAAAATTAGTATTGCTGAAGAAAGAAAAGTTCCTTAGTTACTTCATATTAGACTACATTCTTTCTATTGATTATATCTTTCGGAGTACTTTCAAAATTATTAATTTTACATGAAGGAAGCTTTGCTAGTTCAAGTCAGGTTTTATTAGTGTTGCCAACGGTCTCTTTCGTTCATCATCATACTCCTCCTCATGATTTCATTATCCTTACAGAAATTGTGTCGTTTTCCCAAAAGGTCTCTTTCCCTTCAGCATTACATTTGTGTCAGTCGCCTTCCCAACGACCACCATCCTTCCTTTGCAATTTTGTTAGTCTTCACAAAACAATCTTTCCCCCAAGTTTACAATCAAGATGACATGTAGTCTTCCTTTGTTTTTAATATTCAAGCACATGAGCTGCCCAGTTATAGTATTAACAATTTCCTAAAATTTAAAAACACTCAAAAGGGATGAGTACAAAATATTTTTTAAAAGCTACAGCGATTATTTCAGGATTTTTTTAATTTGAGATGATACTGTGAATATTTAGTTAGTTTTTTGTACGTTTTGTTAAGTATAACGCTAATGAGTGTCTGAGGTCAATGTTTCTGATAAAGACACATCAACTTTCTCAACTAATGTAACATATCAAAAACATTTCATGAGATATTTTAAGTTAAAAACGATTTAAATTTTTAACTATAAGAGTATTGGGAATTTGTGACCACTGAGCTCTAGACTCGCTATAGCTTGAGCTATAAACTGGCATCCTGTCAATGATCCTCTTCACCTCAACACGTATTTTTCTAAAATTCATCCCGTCATTAAAATGATCTTGCCAGTCAACCTCTAAACCCCTCATTGGCCACTGACACCAGGTTTAAAGGTCTAACAAGATCATCTTATATAATAATTACAAGGAGTTATTTTATGGTTCAAGTGGTTTAGAAATTTAGCCATCTTATATAGACATTCATCTCTGACGTCAGAACGTTTGTTTTTTCAAATCGATGAAAGCAATAGCTAGCCAAACTGGAGGTACAATTACAAGCAACAACTTTCATACTTCTGTGACGTAAAGATATTTCTTCACAACTCCACGTGTGATCCACTGTGTTAAATGTATGTAGACCCTCCAGGTAGCAAGGGGCATTTTTCCATTGTTTTATCATTTGAAAAGTTTTATCTCCCCTCGGTTAATAACACCTACCAGAGGTTTTTCCCCGTGAGGTAAACATCAGGCTTATGACAACAACTTACTAATTCAAAAAATATATGCAACATACTGGAAAAGTCAGAGCTACATACAACTCTCACGAACACAATCTTTACTTCGAAACCAACCATCCAGGATGTCATCATAGCAATTACGATAGTTCTTGTTTCTATGTATGCCATCCCCGTAGTGAACACGTTAAAAGTCTGTGGTTTTATACATGTTGGGCCCATTTGGTATAGTACATTACTTCTAAAGCCAGTCTTTCAAATCATGGAGCGAAGATAAAACGTGTCTTACATTGTATGAATAAAAAGGGAACTTTCTTTTTTCTAAGTAACTGGCTATGTTTTTATCTATTGCTTTTCGTAAATATTTAGAAACAGTGTGAAGGTAGCGCTCCCCATTTTATTCCAGTATGTGGGTGATACTTTTCACTTTTTCCTACTCCTCCATAAGTAAAAACATTAATATTTTAGCGAAAAATGAAGTTTGGGTGTGTTCATAGATCTGTTAACAATTTCGGACTACAATCTTGTTTCATTCTTTCGAAAACACTACTATCAACGGATGTTAATAGCAATGCTGCCCTTTTCTCGTCCTTGACATCATGTACCTTGCAATGTAAAATAAATCTTGCCAGGAAACTTTCTACGTGATCCTTATCTCCATCAAACGTTTGGTAAGTAAACATTAACATAACCATGGGAGTAAATATATAAAAATTCTCTCTAGAAATATCAATACCAACTATATATATATATATATATATACTGTTTGCTATACTTCGTAACACACTACACTTACACACTACTGTTTGCTATACTTCGTAATAACCAATTGAAGTTCGAATTTCCAAATTATGATTCACCAAGAAATACTGATTCAAAAAAATCTCATCAGCGAGTCATCAAAATTATTTCTGAGTTTGAAAAATCCGTTTTCCTCGTCGCCAAAAAATATTGTCCCATTAATCACACGCATGCAGTAAGCTAACCATACGAGCTGGCCGAAAGTATGAATATATTTCAAATGAAATTCTACTGCTAACAGTTTGGCTAGCCACTAGGACAATATTAAAAAAAAAACTTTCCATGCATAAAATAGCGGATCAGTCATTTAATATAATTACATAATAAACAATGAATATCATGAATAAATTGCATTAGCTACATACATACTATGTCTTCCAAATTCCAAAATTAGTATACTACCTGATGCAACAATGCTTTCTATTAGGCTAGTGTTCATAGCATACAGAGAATATATCATATTGTTAAATTAGTTTCTATAGACATATTAATCCCTTCAAACATGTTAGGTTTCATTAGATCAGGAAACACAAATACTAAGGCAATATGGTCTATTTAGCATAGGTTTGATTAGGTTAGTGAATATTTCCTTATAGTAGTGCAACATGCAAATTTCCACAGTGCGATTTCCACTACAATAGACGAAGTGCGACTACACTAATATTAATCACTGATGGAACAAATATAGTTTCAAGCAACACTTCTCTAAAAGTACACTATGCTCTGATTTCCGTTCATGTGTTACTATATCAAACTTTAGAAACAGCCATTTAATATAGTCCATCCAAAGAATTAAGGTAACATTTGTTTACATTGTTGGATATAATACATAGTGTTCGTTCGTAACTTTCAAAACAGCTGATCATAAAATCTTACAAACTAACCAAGTACCTCAATATCAATAAAGTAACACATTGCCATAAACTGATTTGATAGGTAGTGACGTCGTCCATAGATTAAATAACATATAGAAAGTTCAATCTTCTACGTCATTTCCCATAGATTAATTAATGCATAGATATGTCATCTAAAATATCTTTCCAACACTCATGACACAGTTGTAATTAAGTCATACTTTTGGACATTCCGTGAAGACTATGTCTCATGATTCAGGAAAGTCATTGCCTATGTTAGAAGCTAGGTATTCCAGCTAATATAAATACATTTCATATAGTTAGAGCTCTATCTAGTTAAGTCCTACTGTTCAACATCAAGCCTAGTTTGTTTCACCTTGTGACAATTGTTTTGTAAATAAATGTTATAGTTAAACTATTTTATCATTGTCATGAAAGTATCTCCACAAAATTGCACGAGAATATTAACAGGAAAGCGATAAAAGGTTAAGCATTCATTCTCTTTCAGGTCAGCACTGAAACCAAGGAGTATAGTAGCAGTCATGTATTAACTATCCTGCTAATCCCCGGAGGCTTTATTTGGACTTTTCCAACCAACATTCGTAAATTGTCTTCCTCTCTATAGTTACTGAGGTGCTTGATTCCAGTCTGAAATATTCTACATTTTGTATGAGAAGTTATGATTAGATTATTCACGATCGGTTTGTAAAAAATCTTTAGCTTGAACAGGGTTTGAACCTATGTTGGTTTGACTTATTTTATTTATTGACTTATTTTCCATGGCGGAGTTAAGGTCACAAATGTACATTCCACTCAACCATGTACATACATAATCTAAATAAGTTATCAACATTAATACTGGAATAATTATGAAAAAGAATAAACACTAAATTAGTACATTTAACTACTCAAAGAAAAATCATGTAAAAACAGACGCAATGCACACACACACAAACACACACACACACACTTACATGTTAACATTTTATAGAAAACATAAGCCTGTTTACAGTTTATGACTGATAATACATATGGACACACATCGATAATGAAACTACTACTAATAATAATAACTATAAAATAAACAAAGATAAATTATCAGAATAATTAAAAAGAGCTTTGCATCCATTCTTGTTCTTTCTTTCTGTCTTTTTTTAATTTACTGTTTTAATATCATAATCGAATGTGTAAAGACTATGATCTTAATTGGAGCAGGTCTGTAACCGACTTCCTGAACGGGCTGGACTGTAGTTGTTGTGTTTCAGGCGGAAGATCATTCCAAGCTTGGACGGTGGAAACAGTGAATGATTTGGAATAGGAAATAGAAGAGTGATGAGGGACCGAGAGTACTTGACTTTCCCTTGACCTGGTGTTACAATCATGGTAGGAGCTAAGGGCCTGAAAACGTTTGTGCAAGTATGAAGGTTATTGAGGGCGAAGTATTTTGAAGAGAAGTGTTAAACTATGTAAGTTGCGTCTTTCATTAAGTTTAAGCATTGACAATTGTCTATAGGAGGGAGTCAGGTGGTCTGAGTACTTAAGAAGGAAAATAAATCGAAGCCAGTCATTTTGTACGCACTGTAGTATCCTGGCTAGTTCATCCTTGAGATTGGTTAGATTCACATCGCAATATTCCAGATGGAGGGATACCAGTAACTTAACTAGAATTGATTTGATGTGGGTCGGCAAAAAGTGTTTAAGTCTAGTGAGTGAGTGTAAGGACGAGAATGCTTTCTTGCACATTGCATTGATGTGTGGTTTCCCTTCTAGGTGCTCGTCTAGGATTACACCGAGGTTTTTGACTGTCGTAGAATAGGGTATAACAGTCTGGTTTACACATACTGCTGGAAGATCATCCTTTTGCATGTACTGAGCTAGTTGGTTCGACGATATACCTATATATTTAGATTTTACTGGGTTAATTACTAATCTGTTTTTAGATGACCACTCGCTGATTTTTTGAAGATCCTAATTTAATTTGGAAATAGTGGTTTCTAGGTTTTTGTGGGCGACATGATATGTATATTTGAAAATCGTCAGCGTATAAATGATATTTACAGTGTGAGAGAATAGATGGGAGGTCAATTACATACATACAATATAAAAGAGACACTTCCTTGGGGTACTCCATGAATTAGGTAGCGCAGTGAGGATTTTTTACCGGCTATACTTACCAATTGTTTCCTATCGCAAAATAGTTTTTCACCCATCTAACAGCGACCTGGGAAAAATAAACCAATGAGATAATTTCTGCGGTAAGATTTTGTGTACAATTGACTGAAATGCCTTAGAAAAATCTAAAAGCGTAAGGTAGGTGATCTCTCTTTATCTAGTGCCAGCCTTATATCATCCGTGATGCATGCTAGAGCTGTAGCCATACTGTGATATTTGCGGAATCCCGATTAAAGTGGATCCATTAAATTGTGTTCTGTTAGGTGTGTCCGAATTTGGTCGCTAACAATGTATTCAAGCGCCTTTGAGAGGGCGGGAAGGATGCTGATCGGGAGAAAATCGTCCACATTTAATACGTTTTGTGTTTTGGGAAACGTTAATACTTGCGCTATTTTCCAATCAGATGGGAAAGTACCAGACATGAGACCGAGACTGAACATATTGGTTATTGGATTTATAATATATGGTAGGATTCTTTTTATAAAAAGAATAGACATTTGATCGTTGCCTACACCAGATTTTATCCTGCATATAGTTTTTTTAACTGTTTCAGGGCCAATACATTCAAAGGAAAATTCATTTAGGGTATTTTGATGATTTGCGTTATTTGTATCAGATAAGTTGAATTTTACTGAATTTGTAAGTTTTATATTAGCGAAATGATTGTTGAGCTCATCTGGCGTGAATTTATTATTAATTTGTTGCTTTATTCTTTCGCCTTTAATACCCAATAAATTTAGCTTGTGCCACATTTCTCTTTAGTTAGTCGTATTCTCTATTATTTGCATCGCAAAGTTTTGTTTCGATTTTCGAACTAACTGAGTGCATTTGTTTCGTAAGATCCGAAATGTTTCAAAGTGGTTCTGTATAGTTTCATTGTTTTTTTTTCGGGCTCTTGTGTACCTTTTGCCGGGAGCATTACGTACAGATATAACACTACGGATCTGTTCGGTTATCCAAGGACATTGGTAATGGGAGACGCGTCTAGTGAGGAGAGGGGGCATGTTTGTTTAGTCTTTTCATTAAAAAACCGTTTAGAAATTGTAACTGGTACTCTATTGAGGGACTATTACATTACATTCCAGGGGACATTTGATACGTCAGCACGTAAAGCAGCTTCATTTATTTTAGAGGAGTCTCTATAGGTTATTAATTTTGACATGGGTTTACTTTCGAATCGTAGAGAGTAGCAAACGAATATCATATCATGGCGTGATATTCCCGGAATAGAAATTTGCCCGTGATAGTGAATTTTCTGAATGTTTGAAAAGGGTTAGTAGGGATATCAACAATAATATTATCTCATCTATATATATATCGAGCTCTTAGTAAGCTGTCTTCAAGGCCTCGGTTCGCTTTATAACTGATCTCAGGGAATCCGTGGGCGAATAGAAGAGTAATAATAAGATGCCCCTTGTTACCCAGGACTTAGTACAGCGCTTGGGCGGGACGACATTTATTATGATAATGATAGCCTAAGGTGTTACACCTCAGAATCATCAGCAGCGTCAGTCGTAATAAAAAGCAGGTAATATAAGATATTCATATATCCAATATATTTCAGATATCTTGGATATTCTGTCTCAGTATTTTTTTTTTTTTTTACAAATTTGTCATGGTGAGGCCATGACAAATACCCATTGAAAGGGTTACGCCCTTTTCCTGGGAAGAGGTGTTGGAGGATGGTCGGTTGTAGGAATTGGAGTTGGTCTAAGTGATTGTCGGGAATCTTTATTCTGTATTTATTAAGACCTGGGATCATTACGATTTTTCATCGTAAGCATTTATTAGGTAGTATTATATATAACTATGGAAAAGTGGAAATAATAATGTATGATTTCATGAAGTAAGTGCATACACGTCACAATCACAATATAGCAGTGTTAGTATAGACGAATGAATGTTATCTTCTGTCCCCGGGGCGGTTCGGGGCACTGATGGTAGACGAGGCGAGCCCTATTAGTATTTAATGGATTACAGTGCATTTTATGGTATGATGTAAGCTGGTGGGTGAGTAGCGGTGAGAGGTGTCAACTCAACTAAATCGGGATGATTGTGTGGAAGAGTGGTGGTATATATACTGAGAATGAGTGAGAGTGGTGGGGAGAGTAGAGATGGGCGTTCGTGATCATATATGGTATCATGATGGATAGTGTCTAGAAGGAGTGGATGCTTGGATTCATATCTGCTTGTGACGTAACGTTTGCGTAGAGCTTCAATATGGAAAAGAATATTAGGGATGTCAACTCGTGCGTATAGGTCTGCTGTAGGGCTTGGTAACTTGATACGGTAAGCTATTCTGAAGGCGTGGCGTTCTAGGATTTTAAGTTTTTCATAAAAGGATTCTGGAGCTGATACCCATGCTGTGTGGCCATATGATAGAACTGGTCTGAGGAATGCCTTATATGTATTAAGAATTGTTGTTGGTGCGAGTCCCCATGTTGTGCCAGTGAGCCGTTTCAGTAAGTTTAGTCGGTTATAAGCTTTGATAGTAAGTTGTTTTAAGTGTGGTTTCCAAGTGAGATGATGGTCGAAGGTGATTCCTAAGTATTTAACTGTGTGTGTGGGTTTAATACATGTCTGGTTAACGATGAGTTTCAGTTTAGAGGGGTTGCGTTGTACGCGTGATCGTTGCTTAGGTGGTAAGAAAACTATGGCTTGTGTTTTTGCGGCATTGATGGTGAGTTTCCATTTAGAACACCAGTCAGTGAATGAGTCAATAGCTACTTGCATTTTCCTGTTTATTTGTTGTATTGTCTGGGCTGTTGCGAGAAAGGCTGTATCGTCTGCATACTGATATAATTGGATGTCTTCTGGTAGTGTTGGTAGGTCTGCACAGTATAACAGGTAAAGCAATGGGGAGAGCGCTGAACCTTGCGGGACTCCTGTATGTAGAAAGATAGGAAATGAACTGCTGTTATTGATGCTAATGTAGGCGAGTCGATTTGAGAGGAAATTGTAGATGTATCTGACATAAGCTACCGGTAAATGGAATTGTAGTAATTTCCAGAGGAGTCCATGATGCCACACTTTATCAAATGCTTTTTCTAGATCGAACAAGACAAGGCATGAAGGCTTACAGGTATTGAAATGATTTGTGATGTGGTTGGAGAGGCGGAGGAGTTGGTCCTGGATACTGTAGCCGGGTCGGAATCCTGCTTGTTGGGTTGGTAGAAGATTTCTGTCTTGAAGGTGTATGTGAAGGCGTTTGACTATGATGCGTTCAAGGATTTTACTTAGCGTAGGAGTGAGCTGGATAGGGCGGTAGGAGGAAACGGAGGCGGGAGGTTTGTCGGGTTTCAAGAACATTAGCGTCTTTGAAGTTTTCCATTGCGTTGGTAGGAATCCGGTGCGCAGAATGAAGTTGAAAATAGCTGCAATCAGTAATAGTAGTCTGAGAGGTCCTTCCTTGATATGTCTATATGTAATACCGTCCAGTCCAGGAGCAGTATTCTTCTTTCTGACGATGGTGGTGATAATTTCGTTGGCTGTAATCGGCGCTGTGAGGTAGTTGTTCTCGTTGATTTGATGATCTGAATGAGGTTGTAGAGCTGGTGAAGTTATATGTAGTCTGTTCGCTGGATGAGTTCTTGGTATATGAGGCCATATCGGTGTGAAAATTTCTTGTAGATGAGCTGCGAAGACGTTTGCTTTCTCCTGATCCGATTGCAAGGGTTGATCGTTCTGTAGTAATGGGTATGTTGTTTTTGTTCTTTTGCCAGTGAGAGCATTGAAACGCTTCCAAAATTTTGTCGGATGTGCTGTATCTTGTAGCTGATTGCAAGTTTTTACCCATTGCCTTAGTTTATATGCTGCAAGATAGTTATGAACTGATCGTTGTAGTTGGCGGTGCAGTTGTAATGAAGCTGGATTTCGAGTTCTGATGTAGTCTCTGAAAGCCTGTCGTGAGCGTTTAACCTGTGCGATGTAATTAGGTGGTAATTTCGGTTTAAATGGTGATGAAGTGGACGTTGGTATATGCTGTGCTGATGCGGTCCGGATGCTGTCGCTTATCTTGCTGAGAGTTTGATAAAGTTCTTCTTCGTTTCCGGGTTCTTGAAGATTTTGTAGACTGTCATTAATATGTTCTCGGTATTGGTTCCAATTTGCTAAGTCAAATCTGGTAGTGGTACGTAGGATGGGTGGATCGGGTGTTTGGGTAGGACGACGGTGTAGGGTGATTTTAACTGGGACATGGTCGCTGCCTACGGTATCCAGAACTTCGATGAGGGTGCGTTGAATCAGGTTGGGGGAAAGGATAACTATATCAGGGGTAGTTTGTGTAAGTGGTCGGGTGGGTTTTGGGAGAGGTTGTGAAATACCGTTCGTGCTGTTGCTGATGAAATTATGGAATTGGGCTTTCTGTCTGTCCGATCTGCTATGGATATTTATATCTGCCATGATGATATACGTTTTGAAATTGTTGGAGATATGTTGAAAGAACTGTAATGGGATGGGATGACCCGGTCGAATATATATGGTTATTAATGTCACATAAAGGCTCTTAAAATACAAGGTGCAAATTAGATATTCTGGGAGTTGAAACTGTGTGATCTGATGCGTACGGTGTGGTATGGATGGTTTGAAACCCAGCGCTACTCCGCCATTGGCTCTTAAAGCAGGCATTGTACTGGCTTTATGTATGAATTGATATCCAGAAATTTTACAGATTGATTTGTTGGTAAGATGTGTTTCGTTTAACATGAAAGCATGAACTTTTTCCTCTAACAATAGCGCTTCGAACAAGGGTTTATGTTTCAGAAGAGAACATATGTTTACAAATAATAACACAATATCCATAATGATATGTCAGATGATTGGCTTTTAGTATTTGTCGTCTGTAGGTGGTGCTGTAACGAAATGTACATATGGGCCTGAGTAGGTAGCGTGAAAATTGACATGAAACACCTGTTTTGCTGCATTTTGAATTTGTTGCAAGATGTGGGTACGTTGTGAGGGCTGAACATTTTGCAATGTGAGAGTTACGAATGATAACACTTGTTCTATAGTGATAGGTTTGGTGAGTATGGGATGCTTTTCTGGGAGATGGTCATCTTCAGGTTGTTCATGAATTCTAAGGGGTACTACAAGGTCTGGCTTTGTTGGTTCAGGTTCAGGTCGTGCTTTGCATTTATAACTATAAGTAGGATGTGGTTGTTGACAGGTGGAACACTTAGGAGGAAATTGCATATTAGAACATTGTTTGGTAGGATGAGCGCCAGTGCAGTAACCACATTTAGGCTGGTTTGGACAGTTGTTCGTTGCATGTGAATTATAACTTTGACATTTCTCACACCGAAGTGGAATAGGTGATTGTGTTCGAGAAGGTTCAACTCGGTGTCTTTTTCTATAAATGTAGGCTCCTAGAGTGAGTAAATCGTTAACTGTTTCCTGTGACTGTGTGAGTATACGGACGAGATAAGTGGGACCTGATTGGCATTTGATGCGCAAGACTAGTAATTTCATATTCCTCCTGTCTAAGTTCTTCGGCTATTTCTTCTTCGCTCCACGTAGGATCTACGCCACAAATAACTACAGATAAAAGGGGAGGTTTCCTGGGTGGTGGTGTCTGTTTGATGCGTTGGCTATTGAGGTTGATGAAGGTTGCAGATTTTCCGAAAATTTCCACACTGAACTTATTACGTATAGTTGTAGCTAATTGAGCGTCTGGAGATTTAATGATCATTCCGTTTCTGGTTGGTATGATTTGTGTTACATTTTGCCTAGGTACGTATTTGCAGAGCTGCTGAAGTATGTGTTTAGCGTTTTGAAATTTAGCATCAAAGTTACTGAGAAGAAAAGAATGTAGTGGTGTGGTGGTTCCCGATGTCTCTTCAGTTATCATTACGTCTGCCTTGTCACTCTCATTGCCGGTATCGCCTTGTACATGTTGTTTCTTGGTTGGTGGTGAATCCGAATGATTATTAGTAGAATCTCGAATAGGAGTACGTGAACGAGAGCGATGATCTGTTTTGCTTTCTTTTCGTGAGCCTCGCGAATATTGAACTGTTTGCCATACGCCGGGTGTAGGAGTGTCAACCTGAGCCGGAAGTCCTTTGTGAAAGCCGTCCGCCATATTATCTATCCGTCCTGTGGCCGAAGCCCGTGAAACAACGAGGGAAAGAAAGATGAAAATGGGAATCAAAATGGCTGATGGGATGATCAGTCTTAGTGCAATGACTGCTGCCTCAAATTAACTTTTACCCTCCAACACTGTAAAGTGCTGTCGATCCTATTGAGATCGTATGCGTGCTGGTCTCGATTGTGCGTATGCAACACAACGTCCTCGAAAGCACGTTAACGAATCTCAGCTAGGCTAGGTTAAGTTATCCTGTCTCAGTAACCCAAACTCAGCAAGTCTACAACATTATCATATCATATACATTATGTGCATAAGATTCGTACATCGAATTATTAATTAAACTTTTCAGTAATCGCATCGAGGTTTAAATAATAACAATAAAACAAAATCATAATCCATCTGTAAAAAAGGCAGCATTAAAACATCAATTCATTAATGTTCTATCATTTAAAATTCCCACAAGCATTTAATCGCGACATCTAACGGTACTTGTTTAACAGAGTTTTCACTTCCAGACCGGTTCCAGTGCTGCCATCTATTGCATAAAACTCGAACTCGATGAAGCTTTCCATATCTTCAATTCCATATAATACATACCTATTACATGTTATTAGTCAAAATCAAGTCTAAGAGGGTCGCAGAAGTAGTTGTGTGGTAGGTGGGGTTTAACGGACACATAGAGAGACTCAGAGAGGATATCATATCACCACAATTTTCGCTTTCTTTGTTCAAAGATGTCATTTGGACATTCTTATCACCAAGGATTAGGGCGTGTTCATAAAGGGCAAAAACTGCGAGATTTTATCTTCAAAGTTTTGGAAGTTAGCCCGGGGGGTCTGTAGATCACGCTGATTAGAACAGGTTGATTGCGGATCCGACATTTTAAATCTACTCTGAGCTAAAGTCATATTCAGGCGGCGACATAGCGATAATTTTTGCTTTGATATGTTCATTGTCGTATATCACAACTCCTCCTGCTTCTTTTAAGAATCCTATCATTTCTAATTAAATTAAACCCGGGTATATGATAAAGATCGTCACTTAAAGTTGGCTTGGCCCATGTTTTGCTAACGAGAATGAAATGTAGGTTACTTTGGGGGAGGATTAATTCTTGAAACTCGTGAAATATACTCAGGAGAGATTGTGTGTTTAATTGAATGACATTCAATGAATCGCCCTGAGGAACTCTCTCGAGTTCGGTTTTTAACAATAGCGCGGTGGTTGAAAATGTTGCCGGGGTGGAAGAAGGCAAAAAGAGGTCACTGCCCTCGTTTGGTGACACTGGAATTTGTGGGAGTGCTTGGAAGGCATCTCGAGTCGGTGTTGCAACCTCTGTTTCTATATCCGTATTATTAATATGCTGCATAACAATAAAATAATAGTAAAGAAAGAGAGAAAGTGAATTTGGAGTTATATACAAACTTACCATCACTCGACGATGAAATGTATTTACTGAATACAAGGTTATTGATGTAACACACTATCGTGGAATACAGTTTCTTACTATCTTGGAAGAGTATAACCTGTAACACACACACACGAGAGGGATTTATATTTTTGTATGTACAGTCCTCGTAATAAATGACAACTGGCACACGCTATAAGATATATATATTAATTCACACAAACACCAACATACACACCAACACAAATACACACATAGTGATGCCACACTGTTTTGAAATCGTTCCTTGCAGAGTAAATAGAAGGAGATGCTACTTGGTTTTCTTCACAGTATTTGATGGATTCACTTCCTTTCCTGTATGATATCCTGCAGTTCACGTTCACTTGTTATAGCATGTTTTGTGTTTCCAATTAAAACAAAGATACATCCGTCCAGAGACCACAAATTCCTTTGTCAATAGCGTTCTTTCACTTGCTGAAGTAGTTTCAGCCGTTTTGCTGTCAGGGATTCGGTTAATAGAACACCTGTGTTTTTCTGTTTCCTCTTCGATCGCCATATTACATCACTATCACGGTAGGCAACAAAGCGAATGATTCTAGCCAGCTTACCTTGTTGTACCATTGAGCTGATGTCCTGTTTCTTTCCCGAACATCGAGACAATGAACACGATCAATCTTGTCCGAAAGGAGATCTATACCCAGTTCGTAGCGAAACACACCAAGCACAGTCTTCATCAAATCTTCTCTTGGAACTTCTTTCACTCCATGTAGAATAATACAATTGCGCTTACTATATTGTTCGAGCTCGTCAAGGGACTCCTCTTGTTTCTACAGGCTGAGGGTGACAGTCGCTAAATCGTCATTTATTGAGACAGTTCCTTCTTAATAACTGTAAGTTCTGTTACATCCAACTTTTTGCTTTGCTGAGGAACTTGTATCGAGCGATGCAAGAGCCTGAGTGAGTTTCTCTTGAAGAACGTTGACAGTAGATTCCAAGCTTTCACATCACTTGTTTAAGTCCTTGTTTTCATGCTGGTCATTTTTGCCCTTGTTAGTTGTAAACACTGCGTATAACACTAAAGGACGCGACGAGAAGCACTGATATTGTTAAATACGTGATCTTGTATATATATTTGCTGATTTTGGAACCAAACACGTTAATGTATCACTTCTGGCGAAAATAAAAATGTGAATACGTTCTGGTTTAAGCACTTGTTGCCAGTATTGAAAGGTTATGAAGTTCCTCCGAAACTGCGCGTAACTCCACTCGTCCGCCATGACACTCACAATCTTAGTATTGTGACTAGTACTGAACTGAAACTGAACCCATGACTTAGTACTGAAATACCCAGCACGTTTCCCCTACTCCGTCTTGCCAACGAAAGATAGCAGCCATGAATTGCTAATTTCAAATGCGAGGAAAATGTAATATTAGGTATATGTAAAACTTTGGTAAACTTTATTTTTATATGGGTCAGTCTAGTAACTTTAGACTTCGGCCCGTCATGATTCGCCTTTAACTGTTTAAATGTACACCCATGTCCCTGCTGGGACTCGAACCCGGGACTTTCGAGCCAATGGCTTAACGCCGCAACCGCTCGGTGATTGAATATGTGTGTTACATTTTATTTGTATGCATTGTGTGGTAAATAAAGACATTTGTATGCATATCCTTTTTGTCATGTCGAATTATGAAATGAACATATTAGTGCAGTTTGGGTAAGAAATTAAGTTTAGGGTAAATATTGCCACGTTAAGATACGATCATTTATTGTATTTTATTTTAACGTAAACCAGCCCGAACGAAGCTAAGATCACACAAATTGTCATTAGGAAACGGAAAAGTTAAAACTTCAATTATAAGTTTTAATACACTTCGTGCAATATGACAAGTTGAATGTAAGACAAAAATTAACTTTTGACAGTTTTTATTGTAAGTATAAAAAGTCGTCAAATGCAGGCGATTCGAACTTACAACATACTCCAGCAAGTGCTTCAGGGTTTAATTTGATTCGCCATCATATGTGTAGTCTACTCGAAAGTGTAACGTTTTGTAAATTTTGGGAACGGATTTACTGACTGTACTAGCCTGGCAACAAAATTATATCCACATTTTCAACTACTGTGGAATAAGAAAAGAAAAAAATACATGAAAGTGCAATAATGTTAGCGGTATAGAACTTGCTTACATTGAATACTGTCCAGCGTAGCCCTCGTGGCCGAACTCTTTCAGGCTCCTGGTTATTGTACTTTTGATGCTACAGAGTATTGTTTCGAACCCCAGATCTTCCAACATTCTTTTTACTTTCTCCAGCTAAGTTAGAACCTTTAATGTTCGTTCTCTACCAATTTTAAATGGCGTTTACGATCAAAATAAGATAAATTGTGGTTGAATTTATTTGCAGTTGTTTATATAATTAAGAAGAGAATAAAGGCAGTACCCAAAGACAAGAACTACTTTTAGACATTATCAATAATAATTGCTACGAACGATTAAATGAACAGATGAGATCCTTACGACGGGACGTATATGTCTGGCTAAAGTCTGTTCCAAAAAAATCTTTTCAATAGTCCCGCAAGGACTTGAACCCATGTTTACGCTCACCAAGAAGTAAGTTATTTTTTTGTGTAACGCTATACACAAGCTTATTCCGCAACACTATGTATAGTATAGCTCCCGACTTTTATGCATACGTTGGATCCCTGCTCATTTTATATGCACTATGTGGTGGACATACACCGTGTGCACATGGGCGGATTTAGTAGAGAGACCCTGGGGGGTAACGCAATTTATTTTATGAATAACAAATTTCAAATCATCGTTTATAATGAAACATTCGAGTAACTCAGAAATGATTCAGGGGCAATGTCCCCATAAGTCCGCCCATGCGTGTGCGTGCGTTTTGTCGAGATTCTCCCGTTTTGTTCAACTTTATTCATTCCACCAATTAACTCCATCATTATTTACCCAGCCTGAGCCAAAGTTGCCTAGAAGGCCTTAAAACTAAATTCAAAATGCAATTTTTATTCAATTTTGTATATGCACGCACTGTACTTTATTCTGGAAACGGAAGGGAAAATGGGACACGAGCTGTATCTCCAAGGAACGTTTCACGAGATTGGCGCTGTGTAAAATATATGTTTGTGGCGTGAAAAGGATAGAAACATAGTGATATTATTGTTCGTTCATGTAACAACTTCGCAGTGAAGGTAGAATCTTTGCTGGAAGTCAAAAAGTGAAACATCAATTGGCGTACACTGTAAATTTTCTGTACAATTCAACAAAAAATATTTGTAATTTGAGATTATACCTACATATACTGGGTCACCGTACCATAATAAACAAATATTGGACCGTTAAGAAAAGTCCTATCATAGGTTCAAGATCGTGAGGTTTATTGAACAGAGGTGTTCGGAGCCCACTTTGCAGATTTTTGGCGAACTAATTTACCTGGTTTCCGTCTAAAGAGAGCCAACATGGAAAGAAGACGTAGCCCATTCTCGCGCAGGCGCAGAGCTCTAACTATAAGTAACACCGTCAATCGTTTGTTAGGCAACTGGCAGATTGGTCTTGTGGTTAACGCATGGAGAAACTCATTCAGAAGTCCCGGATTCGAATCCCGGAAGGATGGAGTAATTATTTTCCTTAAAAATGTATTTTCCTAGGTTCAAATTTAATATTAATAATTGCTTTCTTGAATTTTCATAGATTTTATAAAATAAAATTAGTAAACAAAAAGTGACCACAGTAACGTGGAGTTTAGCTACTAAAAGCTAGGATGTATATAAACCCATTAAAGAAGGATTTACACCGAGCGAAGCGAGGTATGGAAGGGGGAACAGTGCGTCCAAAGGGAGTTGGGCGGCGAGAGCCGCCGGGAGCCACAGTCCCCGATTAGCGGCGGCCATAAGCAAACGTGCTTTTTACGTACAAATGCTGTTAACTTTCTATTCAACATTGTTTCCATGTGAAATCTCCTTAGACTGGAGCCAGTTCAATTGGTTCGTGAAAGAAATTCGCACACTTTGCCAGAACTAGTGGCATGCTTTGGTGCTCAGGAGTTCAATTAGGCACTTTGTAACTATTTTTACTGATATTTAGCAATATTTGGAGGAGGATTGGAAATAAAATCTTCGTTTATCTGCCTGATAGGAAAATGACTTACATCTTAAAAACTATTTTATGCCGAAAGTTTAGCAAACTTCCGCAATAGAGAGGTTTTTACTTTAAAAGAAAACAGTATCAAGCTGTCAGTGCTCTTTTTCATATAGTACACAATTGACAGAGTTTACTTCAATAATATTTAATGATTTTCTACAGGGAATATAAAACTGTCGGTTTTCGGACGTTTCACTGCAATAATAATAATAATATAATAATAATTATTATTAATATAAACGTGACTTTGAACTTCCACGGCGCAAAGGAAATGCATAAGCTGTTATTGTTTGTTTAATTTTTCCTCGTGTATTGTTATTTCGGATATTAGTAGGTACTAATTAGTCTATAAGTTATTGAATAAAGAATTTTTTGGGTGCACTTTGTTTTAAACAACTTACAGGACGAAGTTAGCTTTTTCCAAAGATGAACTTCGTAATTCATGACTTCTGTCTTTAGTTGGCAAGATGAAGTAGAGAAAAAGTGCTGGACTTTCCAATACTAAAACAAACCAACATAAGTTAAAACTCTGTTCAAGTCAAGCTTTTTACAGCCGTTTTTGAAAGCTTTTACAAAGCGATCGTGAAGGATCTAATCATAACTTATGATACAAAACGGAGAATCCTTCAAACTGTGGAATCAAATAGCTGAGTCACTATACAGAAGAAAACGATTTACGAATGTTGGTTGGAAAAGTTCAAATAAAGTGTATTGAGGGTTACTAGGACAGTTAAGAACACATCATTGATCTAAAGGTTCACTTTAATGTTATTATTCTTAGAAAGAAACACTTTACGATTTGTTAAGCACGTTTTGGGTAGATTCACCTGTGGAGTATCGCTATCGTGCTGAACTTCCAAATGAAAAACCTGTGTTCGATTCCTCACCAGTCTGTATATTTTTCGTATAAACTGAAGTATTCAGAGATCTTCATCTCCCGTTGGAGAACTCACGAAGCATCACTGGCGAGAATTAAGTAAACGGTGTGTGCTCTTTAGCATAATGTTAATATAATTTTCATGCTTTTCGTTGATCTTTTTCTCTTCCTGTCTTTTTTAATGCATTGTTATCGTGTATTCGCTGCTTCTTTCTCTTCTTCTTCTTCTTCTCCTCCCTCTCTCCATTCATCTTTATTTTTTCTCTTACGTGAAACACACTCTCTTTTTGTGCGTTTTCTACAGCCCAATCCGGGCCACTTTTGATGATCCTTTGATACCTAGGTAGTGTCAGAACCAAACATAAGTGACCCGGAAACCCGATTGACCCGGTCTGGATAATTTATTTAACTGGGAATTTCGGCGTCCTATTTTTGTGTTGTCAGGCTAACATCTCCGATCCTAGTCACCCCCTGAAAGAAACACTGTTCAGACGCAATGCAATAATTAAGATATCTCCTTCTTCTTCCGGGTAATCATATCTACATAGAATCACCAGGGCAAAATGAATCCGAATCTTAAAGCTGATGACAGTCCTAAACCTGACCAGCATATTCTGACCGCCGGTGACCCGTTTCAGCTCTGCCGTGTTCAATCCATCTCTGTGAATTGTTATAGACACTAGTTCATTACCGTTGTAATTATTAGAACGTTATATTGAAACAGGTGGAGCATAGAGTGGCATGTTTGGAACAAATACATTTTAAGATATAAGAAGAAAATGGCCCCCTTTTTTCGCTATTTCAAGAGAAGAATTATCGTTGTATTACTTTGGCGCAAAATTCGTTCCTATCCTATAATTTATCAATATACTATTAAATGTGTTCCTTTTTTTACGTTTGAAATGTGGAACATGTAATATGTGATATGCTTATAGGAACATGTTCATTTTGCTTTTGACCATTTGGAACTTTTTTATTTTGATACAGTTTGTATATGTAATCTTGGCTCTTTCATAAAAATTAAGCAGAAAAATTATCATCCATTTATTTTCTTTGTATGTCCAAGTTACATTAGTAGTCTGGAATGGAAGGTATGGCCTACGGTATCTACTGGATTTGTTACAATCAGTGATTCCGCCAGACCCCGGCCCCTATAGGGGGTGTCAGCCGAAAATCTTTGAAACTACCCCAACGTTGACATTCTTATGGTCAAAAGTTGATAGAAACATTGTACAATTACCTACACCCTCCCAATTTTGACTTTACACCCCCAATCTGAAAATCCTGACGGAATCGCTGATTACAATGTATTCCAAACCATTACGTTCAAAGAGACCCACCGAATTTGCAACCGAACCCCGCGCAAACAAAGCATGTGTGCTACACTTTTAGCATTATCCTAGATGTGTCTCAAAATTCTGCAGTTCTATTGGAAATCATGATCTATTTAATCTGATCACGAACTTTGGCCGCCATTTTGAAAGTGAGCAAATAAATTTTCAAGCACCCGTGTATATATTCGAATTGCTTTGAAAAAATGTAAAATCCAAACGTCACTTCTATATTGGTGTTGGATTTGTGGGAAATGAACTTTATAATGTTAGGTTCTTTTTTGCTATCTTTAAATTCCATATTTTTATCCGTACTACCTCTTTTTCTTCATCATCTTCTTCTTCTTCTTTTCTCTCCCTCTCATTTCTCTGACGCTGTCTAACAGACATCCATCGGTTTCAATTTTTGATTATGTGTGTTTAAATTTCTCCCTCCATCAACTTATGCATATTGATTCGTCTCGCTTTTATTCTTTCATTAAATCGTTACTAATACATGTCTATGTTGAAAAAAAATGTGGTCATGATGTTTGCTGATTTTAGTATGGGCGAGACGAAGGAAGAAAAAGGGGAGTGTCTGTTTCCTAGACACGATTATGGGATAAGAAAGTACCATTTGGGTGGCCTAGCTGCATGGCGTTCGCCGTTGCAATTGTTTTGATGCGAAGTGTACAAGTACATATACAGGTGATTTCTTTTAATGGTATAATTTTATCTAATTATTCATGCTATACGGAATATATCCTATTATTACAGACAAGAATGATTGGCTTACACAAATTCGAAACTACGACTTTGCGTGTGGAAGTCCTGCGCTCTACACTGAGCTAACCTGAACACCTGGATTTAAGAAAAAAAAATCAGTTCTGAATTTCCTGTGTACCTAGACAATGACATTCATATCCGTTGGAAATGCTGTAATTTGTATCCTTTGACTCGTTCATTCTACTATGGATGCGAGAACTATGTTTGGTGCATTTCCTTTAACTGCAAGTGTTCCTTTACTTATGGAAACGTAGGTGACAAAACCATCGCGGAATCATATGTATGCATAGTTTTGAAATACGGTTAGCAGCACACATTTCAATGAATGCTACTTCTTTCTACACATTTTAACATATTGCATTTAAAAGAAGAAAAATACATCCATACTAACTTTTCCCAATTGCGAAATTTTACCCTACAGGGCTAACCCTTACTGTTTTTGAAGAGACCCGAAGTTGGATTTAGATATTTTTCAGCTGAAAACAGCCCTAATCGATGCGATTATCTTGTTTTGGAATGCGGTGTACCTGTGCTGAATGGGAAAAGAAACAAATAAATAATTTAGATTGATAAATTCAAATGTAGATTGTTATAAACTAAAAATATTTAGATTTATAATTTTAAAAAGGATTATTTGATGTTATTATTAATTTAATGTTGTAAAAGTAGTAGTTTCAGTAGTATTAGTAGTTGTACGAAGAGTGGTGGTGGTTGTAGTATTAGTAATAGTAGTTGGATCATTCAAACCAGGGGCTTCGTCCCATCCCTCTTCATAATAATATTACAAAATAATGATATTTTGATGACTCAGGAATTTTGCCAGCTTCCTTACATAATGTTTAAATCTTTGGAATACGGTATAGTTATTTTGGTAAGGTATGGTGCGTTTCTATATTTCTTCATTATAAAATTTAATTTTCTGGATCTTACTATATACATTAAACAGCTGCCTCGTTATGTGAACATTAGGGCCGCTTGATGAATAAGTAAACATTTTTTAAATGTTCTAGATATTTTTGTCATGCCATTGAGTAACGTTGATGAAAACGAAATTCACTATGGAGGCTCTAGAGAAGATGATAGGAGAGAATTGAAAGAACTACGAGAATTGTTGATGATATTACTTGCCAAACAAGAGAAGTGCGATAGGCTGATGATAGAAGTTGAAGATTTCAAGGTAAGTTCTTTTTTCTTTTTATCAATAATCAATCATTAATACTACTTACTGCTATAAATAAACGTAAGATTTTTTACACAGTCTATGACATCTGTACAATTAAATTCGTTATAGTTTTCTAGTTATATTCCAATGGAGAAAACAGGGTCGGCCATCCGCTAGTCCGACGCCGGTCAAGATTGACCACTGCTAGTTTGTAAAATATTGTTATTTTCGATATTGCGTTTATTTATTATTAAGTTTCAGATACAGCTTGAGTTGCCATTTTAGACAGAAACAAAATAACAATGCAACAACCTAGATAACTTCACTACAAACTAAATAACTTTACTACAAACTAAATAACATGAAATTAAATTTTAAACACATAACACAGCAATTGATATAAAAACATAAAGATTATACTACGCAAGAGGAATAATTCACATATTTGTATTTAGCGATTCGATGGAAAGTGTTTCCAGATCCAAAAATATCAATATTTGAATCAAGTTTATGGTACATAATTACTAGTCTATGGAATAAGGAGCGCTGCAGTATATTTAGCCTAGGCGTGGCACAATGAAGGAGGTTATTATTTCTGGTTGTTCGCAACGGAACACGGAAGTAAAATTTAGATATCAACTCTCCAGTTCTAAGATTACCGTTAAGTATCTTGTACAAATACATCAAATCTGACAGCTTGCGACGAGAAGAGGGAACGTGGAGACCAAGAACGGATAATAACTCTGGTTTACTTAAGCTACGTACTGATGGTATTTTTCTTTTGACTATAGCAAGAAAAAAGTTCAGAACAGAATCAATATGAGATAGATTAGAAATACTAGCCATGTTCCAAATTGGGGAGCAATATTCAATTTTAGGGGAGATGAAGGTTTTGTAGAACATACTCAATGAATGAAGGTCCTTAATTTCTGTAAATCTATAGAGAAGACCAAGTAAGCGCATAGAACTGTTAGTTACAGAAGTCACGTGATCAGCAAATAGAAGTTTTTCGTCAAATACCTAAAATTTGTAGCTTCGCTCAATTTTAATAATTTCACGGTTTTTCCACTTTTAACTCTATTTTTTAAATTGTTTTTATCCAAAAACTGGCCATGAGTACAATGAAACAATTTCAATTGAAATAAATTATGTAAACAAATGTAAATAAATATAAATTTAACTTGTCCTTCTACTAAAGGGAATTTCTCTTAACAATCACATGGCCTGTAGAAAATACACTACACAGTAAAAAATAGCTGTGTTAATTCAACACAATGCGGTGTCCAAGAGTGAGCACCACTTTTTGTGTTAAATCAACAAAGCACACGGTGTTGATTTTCGTAGCGGGAGTAAAACGTTACGTCGGCAGAGAGATTTGATCATGGGTTGCTCAGTTAAATGTCAAGCGTCTTACTGACTTCGCTAAATAAACAGACGGAAAGTGCATTAGATTGAAACAATATAGAGGTACACAAAATATTGCTGAAGCCCAAACACAAACAAATTTATTCTCACGACTTATGCCATGATTTAATCACTTTCTATTGGTAAATTATGGATCACAATCCCCATTCATTGAGAATATGTTCCATTTCTATGAAAGCTATCGTATGTTTGACATGTTGTTACGATAAGAAAGCAGTAATACTGCCCAAGCGTTTGGCTGTCGCCATCTTGCTTGTTTTCATAGAAATAGATTATTCTCAATGAATGGGAATTCTGGTTCCCAATTGACAAATATATAGTGATTAAACCATGGGATAATTCGTACAAGTAACTTAGTTTGTTTTGGGGGTTCAGCAACATATATTTGATCCCCTATACTGTTTAAATCTATAGTGTAGTTGTTTAATTCAAATGTTGTTCGCTAAGTTTCATTTGCATGTAGTGCCTTTTCTGTTTGACGATTTAGCTAACTCGGTAAGACACTCGGTTTCTAACTCAGCAACCCATGTTCAAATCTCACTGCAGCCGTAACATTTTTTCTCTCATTACCGAATCAACACCGTGTGTTGTGTTTATTAAACAAACAAAAAGTGGCAGTCACTCTGGGACAGCACAGTGTGTTGAATTAAGACAGCTATTTTTTGCAGTGTGCTTTCTACCGTGCAAATGAAACTAGTGTAAAATGTCTCCCGGTTCTGGTGGTGTGCGATAACCATCGTAATCAATATTGCTATAAATCTTGTTGGTTTGTCTATGTACTTACAATGATCAAAGAATCCATGACAAAAACACAATCAACTTTAACACTTTCTTTGTTTGTGTCCTTCCCGTGGAAGAATGTTATTTCTGCACTTTAACATGCTTCAACATGTTTCTTTATCACCAAACGAAGCTGACCGCATGTTCACAACATGAACGTTTATATTTTATCACCAGAGGGATATAGCGTCGCTTGAATAAACTTCGGTTTGCCCATATGGACCGATATTTATCAATGTAGATATCGGTTAACGACATGGATCGATATGGTTTCATGACGAGTGATCTATTTTTTAATTGTAATTTATTTACTAGGAACCAAACGTTTTGTAAAAAATCGATTTATTCTTTGCACAATACTTACTATAGTTTTAGAAAATAGGTAAGTTAGTGATACCGATAATCGATTTCGATCCCACATCGAGTGACGTGGGCTAAAGCGGGTCGCTCTCCCGCTCGCATTAACGATGTGGGGCGATATGGTTCTATGAACGGCAAACGTGCATGTACTACTGGGGATGGTGACTTTCTAAAATGTTTTAATATTTTCCTAAACTAGTTGTTATGATACAGCTTTATAGCAAATTTCATATATCTAGCTCAAACGGTGTTAAAAATGAATTCTTGTGTCCGCCATTTTGAATCCAAGATAGCGTCTTTGGAGACATTAGGTCATGTTTTCGTAACTTATTAGTGATAATGTACCTTCATAGCAAATTTCATCTCGCTAGCTCCAGCAATTTAGACTTTATATTCTATACAACAATGAGTTTGGTGGCCATTTTGGAACCAAGATCGCAACTTTTTCAAAATGTAATATTTTCTTAACGTACAAGTGATCATGTACCTTCATACCAAATCTCGTATATCTAGCTCAAACGGGTGGGAATTGGGCGTCTTTGAAGACGTGTTTTAATATTTTCGTAACCTACAAGTCATGTTGTATCTTCACACCAAATTTCATTTCAGTAGCCCTCTTTTAGGCTGTGTATTCCATACAACGATAGTTTGGCAGCCATTTTGTATCCAAAGTGGCGAATGTTTCAAAATGTCGGATCGGTTTTTTTACTTTATCTACTCATGATCCTACATCTTCCTACCAAATCTGGTGTATTATATGGTCTCACTATGCTCCGCTTAAGGCGGTGCCTCCAGACCCCCTGGGAGCTGAGCTTCCAACTTGTTTTTTTGGCGGGGCCCCATTTATTGTAACCTGGTTCCCTAATGGAATACTTCTCCATCAGGCCGATCTGCCTCCCCGGGAAACTGCGCCCCCCTAGGGTAGGTTTGCCTCAATTATTGTAACTTACTTGACATGGTACACCTTCATATCAAATTTCGTTTGTCCAGCCTCAGTGGTTTAGAAAATGGATTTTTGGCGGCCATTTTGGTTTAAACATGGTGACTTTTTTTTTAACGTTTTATTATATTTTCGTGACTTACTCGTTATGATACCCCTCCGTATAAACTTTATTTCTATAGCTCGAATAGTGTGAAAAATTGTATTTGGGCGGCCATATTGAATCCAAGATGGCGACTTTATCAATAGGTTGGAATCTTTTCCTAAACTACTTATGATAATACACCTTTATGCCAAATTTCGTATCTCTAGCTCAAACGGTGTGGCAAATGAATTTTTAGGACCGCCATTTAGGATCCAAGATAGCATCTTTGGAGACACTTGGTAACATTTTCGTAACCTAATAGTAATTATGCACCTTAACACCAAATTTCATCTTTCTACCCCGGGCGGTTTAGGTTGTTTATTCTATACGGAAATGAGTTTGGGGGCCATTTCGGATCCAACATGGCGACTTTTTCAACATTTTTTAAAATTATCTTAATCTACTGGTGATGATCTATCTTCATACCAGTTCTTGTATCTCTAGCTCAAAAGGCGTTGAAAAAGGATTTTTAGAGTCGCCATTTTGGATTCAAGATGACAACTTTGGAGACTATTGGTAATATTTTCGTAAGCTACTAGTCATAGTGTACCTTCATGCTAAATTTATTATTGTTTGCTCCAACTGTTTAGTCTATATTCTATACAACAATGGGTTTCCCGACCATTTTGGATCCAAGATGGCGGCTTTTTCAAAATGACGGATTTTTTCCTTTACCCACTCATGGCTATACACCTTCATACCAAATTATTATAGTCCGATTTACCGCATATTTATAAACGGGAACTATTATTCAGGTTTTGCATTCCTTTGAAAGCTCCTCAGTTCTCCATAGAGTATTTATCAATTTATGTAGTGATTAGTGCCGTTTCTCCCGCTTTAATTAATTTTGCTGGAATATTGTCTAGTCCTGGTGATTTGAAATTTTTTAATTTCTTTACCGACATGTCGATTTCGATCTCGCTAGGTTCGGATATCCACGGTTCTGCAGCATAGATTTGAAATTCTTCTGTTTGTTCTCCGTTGTGTAAATTAATAAGTTTGTCGAAATAAGTTTTCCACACATCGATAATTTTAGTGTTCATTTCTATTCATCCCTAACCGCGGCTGGTAATCTTTCTTAACGAGTGTACCCTCTTGTATAGATCTCGTATGTTATTTGTGATATCGTTTTCTTCTATCTCCTGAATTTGCTGCGTCAGATATTCCCGCAATTTGTTTCTGAGCCCCCGTGTGGCGCTTCGTTTCGCGTTACTATAGTGGTTGGTATTTGCTTCGCTACTTAGCAATCATTGCCTTGCTTGTTTTCATTTCTCATAAAGTTGGAGACATTTTTCGTCAATCCAAGGCTTGTTTTTCTGTTGTTCCTTTTCACTTACACGATCCCTTGATACGCCCTTCACTGTATCATGAATTGCCTCCCACATCTTACATAAAAATCATTATTAATTTCATTTTTATTACTACTCAATTCGATTAAAAATTCGAAACTATTAGAGATTTCGAGTTGGTAGTCTGATATGAGGCTTGGATTTTCTAATCCTTTAACTTCGAATTTAAGTTTTTTTGATCCTTTGCCTTTCTTGTTTGCGATGTATAATTTCCCCTCACTTTTGTGATCACTAACTGATGATCAGTATCACTTTAATAATAATACCTAATATATA
>JAGDQP010014307.1:0-16464 GCA_022664845.1 Lepisma saccharinum | reverse complement strand
AAAAAAAAACACCCGGAAATGCCGATGTGTATTTGTGTATGTCTTTGTGCTGAGAGTATGTGTCCTTTCCTAGTAAGTTTTCCGAGCTCGTGATAACTTTGTCGAATGTTGTTGGTGATTACTTGAAGGCAGTATTTGCCTATAGTAGGTCTATATTTCTCTTCCCTAACTAGCTTAGCGTTAAAATCATGAAACACAATTTTCGTTTTACACTTCGGTAATGGTTACAACCTTGTTTGCTCCTCGTAAAATGTATCTTTGTTGTTATCATTACCATGCTCCCTCGGAGCATAGACATTTATTAAACTTCTGTTGCACCATCAGGTACGTATAGTAACGACAATAGCTTTTCGTTTACAAACTCTGTATTCTGAAGCGTCAGAAGATACTTTTCGTAATTAGAAATCCTGTTCCAAAATGATGAGACTGTGTTCCCCCGTAGTAAAAATTATATTTGCCCTGTTGAATGCTATCCTCCCACCGCACTTCCCGGATCACCGATATGTCCAGCTTGTACATTCGGTCTCGCGTACCACCACCTGAAGAGCACCCGTTTGTATAACGTTCGCCCGTTCTACGTTTCAACTCTAAGGTCTTTCCTAATCTTGTTCTTAGAGTCCCTGAAGTAGTTCCAGCCCGGAGATCCGAATGAAGGATTAGCTTACCTCCAGACTGTTTTAACTCCAGGAGAATCCATGAACCATATATTACTATTTCTTGACATGATATAGTGGTATGGAGCTGTCAGGTATACGACCTCGCCGTAAAGGCAGACATTCAAGGTGTGGTCTTCTGTCCATCTCTGAGCCTTACCAATGTCATTCATCTTCAGCCTTAGGGTGGTAATCCTGAAGTTGCTTCCCTTCACCTCAAGGCTATCTTCCTCTAACCTTTGTAGACCCCCTACTTACTGTAATGCAGCAATACTGGTTATGGTCCGCTCCGAAAGATTTCCGGTACACGCCATATCTGTCGGCATTCCCCTATCAACCTGGGGAGCCACATGTTGGAGGATCAATAACTCCAGCCTGGAACTAAATTAATAGTAAACAAAATTAAAAGTAACGATACTATTACAATCCATAAACTGAACGAAATCAATAGAATGTTCTCCATTTTCAGCAGCAGTTTTCCAAAACAATCGGAATTTAGCAATTTGAAGAACCTCTATAGTAGTAAAAATGTTCACAGTATCGTGATATCACAATCCTTCCTAATTCGTATATACATAGATATATATAAATATAGACTTAACTTATATAATTGTCACAGAAGATTGAAGCAGAGTTTCCCTTTTTACATCAAGCCCGTTATGGCTTTCCGTGCTCGTTATCATTCATTTCAGAAATGTTAGTTCCGAAATTGGCCGTCAGGCGACATCGAACCTTTACACAGTAAAGCAGAAGACTTTCTTTCCAGATGACAATTAACATGATACCGATTAATGCAAACAGCATCTATTGGTTGCATTCCGGAAACAGTGGAATGCAATTTAAAATCAGTCATTACAATTCTTGTCTTCTAATTATTATTCTCTGTCTCTCTATATCACTGTTTTGGGCTAGGTTTGGAGCCTGAATTTTCCATTCAAACCAGAAGATTCTCCAGTTTGGAGATGTCTAACCTACATCTGTGGACTTGTGTGGTCGAAAACATCCATTTTATGTATTCCGTTTCTATGTGCATGTTTTTGTGTGACTGTTAAATACCGTCCTTGCAGACTATATAAGACCATTTTTATCCGTTTTATTTGTGTGTAAATATTTTCCTTGTCATATCACAATTGAATATCCAAACGTTTAAATAAATTGTAGCACAGAAAAAAAATAATTTCATTATTTCTCTTTATAGAGATTACATCATTGTCCTCCAGGGAATTTTGTGAAGTGTATAATGCTTGAAGTCAGAAAAGTTGTAGAAGACAAATTAGGAATTTTCAGTGTGACTGAAAGTAAGTAATGTAACAAGCATTAAAAATACTTTTAGAGCCTCAGTAACAAAGATAAGTTATAACCAGTTAGCTATACAAACATTCTTTTTGTTATAGATAACAGTGAAATTAAAATTGCTTAGATCTCAGTTCGCAGTGTATTGGAATGTGTTAGAAACAGTTTATGTGTTTGTTTGCACGATTCAGCTCCATATTTGGTAAGCCTTTGTGTGTGTGTTGATAGCATATTATCCCTGACTACCAAGTTACTGCTACGTGATGATCATACGACTAAGCGTTGACTTTTTCATTGCTTAAATAAGCTTTACGAAGCTGTCTAACCCTTTTTCTGGACAGCCCAGCCAGCAACGCACTCAAGATGTGTTGCCCGTCGCCAGATTAGTGGTTTAGATTCTCAACCTAAGTTCTATCCTGGACTAAATTCATCTATTCTGGGTTAAATTGATCCTTTCTGGTTTAAATGGATCTATTCTGATTTTAAATTCATCAATTCTGACTTAAACGTTATTTTGTTCTAAATTGAAATTGTTCTAGAAACTTAGTTGTATTTTAATTATATTCGGTTTCGGTTCCCAATTTATATCCCTTTTCTAAAACGTAAAATAGGTTGTAAGAGTACTAGAATGACAATTCAACTGTCAAGTAAAATTTGTCGTAACACAACATTAGCACGTTGATTAATTGTTGAGCATAAATAGATTATTGTTGAAATAAATGGAGCCATAAGGCAAATATGAAAGCTTCCGTAGGTCTGCTCTAGTAGTTTTGCTTAGATAGGAAAAGTAATAAATAATTCATTCATTCATTCATCTTTTAAATATTTTACTGTTAATATTTTATTCATCTTTCCTAATAAAATCTGGAGATGATGTAGTTCGGAATTTGTTCAGGAAACGTATCCCGAAACCCCTGTGTTTTGGTTCTAACAGGTACTCACAGGCAATAATAAGGAAGGCTGCTACATCTAGATTATAAGAAATTTAAGGGTAAGTTCTGTGTAATAATTCTTTTACAGGAAAAGTTGCTGACAGAGATTTTCCAGGATTTCTTAGACTTTCAACATTGATTCAGAGATGGTAACACTGCATCTTCCCGTAGAAATAGTAAGTTGCCGTTTGGTTCTTTACGGAATGGAGTTCCAGCTATGAGAAATCAAAAGGTGGTTCAAAAAGGTGAGGAATTATCTCCGGACAATTCTTCCGGCATGGTACCTTGAAGCCGAGCCAAACCAAGGATAACCTAAAGGAAGGTTTTCCCAGGGTTACGCAACAATACTTTAGTTCCGTGAATTGATAGGAAAAACCTGCGTGGAAAAATTTGAAAACAGTGGCAGACAACGAGTAGTGGATTACCATATCAATATAGCAATCAAGTAGGAGACCGGATTTCTCCCAAGATGTGGCTTTACAAACTCAATGAAAGTTATAAATAAAATCACGAAAGTTAAGATGAAGCTGTGAAATGTAAGTGGAATCTACAGTTGGTAAAAAAAAAAGCATTTGGTCAAGCTGTACAAATAGAAAAAGAGACTGTATCACACGGAAGACGTTACCCATTTCAAGATGTCTTGCCATTTTAATTTAGATGCTATCAAGAGAATGCTATATAAATAACTACCACTCGATACGTCTGTAAGATAATAGCCAACAAAAGAGTGAACACTACAAAAATTCATAGTAAAAAATGCATTTGGATAGCCTCATACTACTCTCGAAAGAAATGTTCTAGGTATATTTTTATGTATAAGAGTAGTCTGGTATTGTATTGGTATTGTACTGAAGCATTCCACACCACTTCAGGCATAAAGAAGCAGTATGGGGAACAAAGTGATTGGAAAACTTACTTTAATTTTAAATTGCGTACGGGTGGTAAAAGGTACTGAGACATAGACAAACTTGTTGGAAAACCATGCTCTACCATTTTATGTACCATAAAGAAAAACAAAACAGAACAATTATTGTGGAATAGTATCAACTCTGACCACCCAAGGAAACTAAATGCTCGGAAGACCTACATTCTTCATTTTGTGAAAAATAATCAAGAAATTAGTGATATTGATTTAACTACTTCACTCGTCCAGGACATGCAAGTTAATGTTACACCACAAACAATCTAAAATTCATTTAAAAAAATGGAATTCAGAAGACCGGCACCCTGGATATGATATTGTCCACTTCATTAGTAATTACACAAGCATCACCCTCCACCATTTTCAACAGTTGGAACAATATTCTGCGTTCTGAAAGCTTCATTCTTCTTTCGCCACACGTCCTGATATCCACGTTTGTCTTAGTATTGCAATAAATTTATATGTAGCTACATAAAACATCAGAGATAACTAAAATGATAGGCCAAAAGTGAAAACAGAGGTTACGTTAACTGATGAAGACAACGGTGATTTTCAACCGTAGTGTATTGTCTAAACATTACCTCTCTCTATCGTTGGCCATAATCACTATTTTTCTCCTCGTTTAATGCAGTGGGGCCTATGCTTAACAAAAAAATACCCAACGCGGGGACCATCTCAGTCTAATTTGAAGATGTTACTTGTTCCCACGCAACACATGTTAGTTCCTCACAACACGTTCTGAGAGTATTTTCACTTACATTATTTACATTGCCATCACAGTAGCTTTCCTTGTCGTCCACTATGAAGGATCACAAAAAGGCAAAGTGGATGCTTAGTCACATTTGGATAAACCTTTGCCAAGAACGAAACATATATGTTGAAGAAGTTCTGATGCTAGAGACCTTCACGCGCAAGGCACCAGAGCTTGACAACAGAGAGAGCGGCTGCCACTTCTCAAAGTTTATGTATTCTCTTGTATCTGAGACATGATTTTATAATAACCTGCTGTAAAGGCTACATCGAAAGTTGAGGTCACTATATTTCGAGCTGTCCTTGTTATCCCATCTTGCTCACTGAAGGTGTTCCTAACGGAACCAAGACTTGAAGCACACGCATTATTAAATGTTAACTTTATTTTTGCTTGGTCTCTAATTTAGGATGGTCTATCGTAAGATATGGCAAGCCCCTTGCAAGTTTTGTATATGAGGAACTCAAGACATTGCAAGATGCATTCAATGGACACTTATTATTTACCTTTGGCAAACTGATAGAGAGATTTACACATTTCCCTGGCCTACTGTGGCCCTGTTTAATCAAATTACAAAATATATCAAATTATAAAGATTTCTTTCCAAGGTCCCTATCACCACATAGTATATATAATATTTGGTCGCTGTTTTTTCTTTGTCTATTTCTCAGGCTAAAATGAAGGATGTAATAGTCCTAGTCCTTCAAATTGTTTGTAATGTTTTCATGTATAAAATTACTAGTGTAACACTTGGGATGTGAATTTGGAATGCGAAACACTGGTGGCTGTAATCACTATTAGATTATTTATCCTTGAAACATCCTTGTAGGGAAACGGTCATATTAATCGATGGAGGGGATACGTTACTGTTGGTTATCATGTCTTTCTAGCGAGGGTCTAGCTTCTGTGGGTTAGTTTCTTGAATGAAGATGTCGGCATTCGTTCTCACTGGAGCACCCATGGTTGATGTTATCATCTGGCAACAATGATGGAATTCTAACGAGATGCTGAAATAACATCTGGCAACACTAAGAATTTCAGCTTGTTTGATGGTTGTTGTGTTATCATCTTAACTGTATGCAAGAATGACATCTGGTAAGCCTGGTACTGGCAGCTTGTAAAATGGTTGTTATGCTACAATTTTAACTGGATGCAGGAACAACATCTGGTAACTCTGGTACTCGCAGATTTAAGATGGTTGTTGTGCTACCATCTCAACTGGATGCTGGAATGACATCTTATAAGCCCGGTACTCGCAGCTTGTAGGATGGTTGATGTGACGTTTTTATGTCTGTGCTGTTTGATGGTCTTGCACGTTTCTGAGAAAATAATCTTATGTTCATTTTATGTATGGGGTCATATATAGACTTTTCCGCCCCCTCAGTAAGTCGTTCACGCACAAAACATTTGTACATTTCTTTTCCATCCTTCTCACCACAACGCAGAGCTTTCACACCTTCATCTTCAGCTATGAATCAGTTACTCATAGATACTAAGTTAGAGCTGCGTTCTAAAAATGGGTTTCCTAGTTGCACAAAGCTCTCCATAAGGGCATGCCATTCATTATGTTAATGAAACAAGAAAAGACCTATTTGATAACAAGAACAAACTACTTGTGGCCCTACCACCTTCTAGTGCAGCTTTACATCAACATATTTTGAGAGCAGCGTATCAAGCAGGTCAAAAATGGTTTAATGCCTGCAACTCTGAAGTCAATCCGGAGTGTCCATCTTCATGGGGAAGTAATTATAAAGACGGTAAATGGGAACCAGTGTGGTCCACGCTTCCTGAGATTTGGAAAGAGCTAGTTTTCCTGAAAGTATGTTTGTGCAAAACAGGTTTTGCAATACACCACGATGTTCATGCCGTGGGGTCAGTGCCCAGTGCACACTTCAGTGCAGATTATGTAATGGTGGGTGTTCCAACCACAGCTCTACCTACTACAATGAAAATTATGAGCTACAAGTAAATTAACAAGTGTCGTTTTTGTTGAGTGTACAAATCATTTGAATCACTTAACCCAACACAATAAATGTTTAACATGTTCGAAATGCAAGTTATGCAAATGATTACGTATATAACCTCTAATATTAGAATATTAAATTCAGCTGATTTGGAGAATACTTTTATCTTATTCTTTTATTAAATAAAATGTTAATTTCCTTCTACACATTTGTATTAGAATTTTAAAATTTATTTTATTAAATAAGATTTGCGTTTAAATTGAAACACTTGGGGCAAAACGGGAAACGTAAGTTATTTGCTTGTATAGATTGTTAACCAATAGCTCAATTGTAGCAATTCTTTTAGCGGTAGACACGTTGAACATTCAGTTACAATATTCCACCAGCAAATCATAGCAAAACATATTTTGAAACCGTTTTTCTTTAACTTATTCTAAAAATGCAATTTTTAGAATAGTATTACAGTTAACGTTATTATGCCCCTCGCCCATATTGTCCAGTATGTTATACCATTACAAAGATACCAATACTACCCTGTTGTAATAACAATAGATTTACTATTAAACGACACAATTGAAATCATGTGTAATAATTATTATTGATAATCGAAAAAAGAAATATAAGAAACATTAAACTACTAGCAGTTCAATATCTCGCTGTTTAACAATGTAAACAAGCAGATTGTAAATTATTGAGTAATAATTAAAAAAAACACATGTGAATTTGCAAAACCACTTTACTCTACGTTTCCTTACCCCGTTTTACCCCACGTTTCCCTATAAAAGACCTCCAAAAGGTTTTAACTCAGTAAATGTAACTTCGTAAAATGTATGGTGGTGAAAACTAGCAAAGAAATTTATAAATAATTGTGTTTTATGTGCATGTCACAATGTGAAATGGGCAAAACGTGCAAGAAGTTTGGTTTAATAACCTCAATTATAAATTGGCCGCCATCTTGAATCCTAAGGGCTGAAAATAAGGGCGCTGCGACTCAAATCACTTCTAATATTATCAAGACCCACTGTGCAAAGTGGCACCTTTTCATCATAAACTGCAGTTTTCTTTTACGTAGATCCTGTACTGCCTGGGGAATATACAAACGCAAACGATCTATTGGGAAATGTTTGGGAGCTTCTTCATTTACATTTTCAAGATAGGAATTAGGATCGACCTGAATGATTATACGAAAGGGTCCTATGTATGCCTGGCCAAGAGAAGCACATTCATCCCGAAGACTGAGCAATCGCTTAACAAGTACCTGCGTTCCGGGAAGAGATGTAGTAGGTAGGTTTTTCGATTTTTTCATTTTCTTTAGGCGTTCGAAGACCTCTTGTCTTCTAAGGTTGACCAAATCTCTAAGTTCACGTAACTGTGTCAAACGCTGTTTGTTGCCAGGTAACGTAGGACTAATCTGAAGCAAAGAGTCAACCGGGAAAACGGGTTCACAACCGTATATCAATTGAAAAGCTGACAAAGAATGAACAGAACTCTTGGTTTTGTTTTGTGAAGCAGTTGCTACATGTAAAAAGTGGCCAATTTGCATGATTCTTCGGTGTTAAGAACTTCAGTGCTTGCTGTAAGTCTCCTTGCTCAGATTTCATTAATTTTCCACATATGTCCAGTGACCGTGTTGAGAATACTATGCCTTGGGGATGTTCAAAGTGTGGGGTTATAATCTCTCTTGAAAAATCCACATTGTATGCATGCATTCAATTTCTTCTGCAACCAATCTGCCATGTTAGGTATGTTATATCTCGACCAGAAGGCGAAGCGTAATCTATTATACCCCGGGTGAGCAAGGGAGTTAGTGTGTAGTTCTTCAAATACCACGTCACGTAAAGCTTGAGGAAGGCAAAGAACTGTCCGTGGGGATGAGGGGATGGGGAATCTATAAAGTATGGTTTTCTTTATTACATACCACTTGTTCCATTGACGGTAACGGGGTGGTCGGTTTCCGCAAGTTCCACCACTAAGATTACTTCTGAAAAAATGTGGTCCTGTCTTTGTAATTTGGGTAGGTCTGTATTGGAATCCAACGAAAGCAAGAGTGGTATGGGTCTCTCCTGCCCTGTAATCTTAACGGCTTGAGGATCAATGGGCAAGTGGTTTCTACTTAAAATGTCTCTGATACTGTTAAGGTGTCCTCTCAAATGTTCTGTTTAAAAATCAAATTGGAATATATATTGGACCCAACGTATCAGTCTCGGGGTGAGTTTCGTGTTGCGAACAGCAAGGAGGGCCGATGCGTAGGTCATTACTTTAAATTTTGACCCAAAAAGGTAGCGTTGTAGCTTAGAAAGTGCATGGTAAAGAGAAAACAATTCTTGAGTATATATGAGTTCGGGTTTCACCATTGGTGGGTGCTTGGAGAACAAATAGATGATCGCTTTCCAGTGTTCAGTGCCTATCTGACTGCAGGAGGACCAAACCTACTCCAATGGCGTACGAATCTGTCATCAACAAATGTTCCGTATTTTCTGGGGGGGGGGATGGGGGCGAGGTAACGGCTCGTTGCATGAGGTTGTATGCTTTTCCATTTCGGGAGCTTCCTGGGGGAGCCTTTCATTGCAGCATACGAAGGGGCCAACGTCAGAGAAATATGTTCAAAATTATTGCGATAAAAACTGACAGCATCAAGACAAGAACGCAGTTGTTTGGTTGTGGTGGGACGGGAGATTTCGGCTAGGGTCTTCACTTTGTCAGGATCAGGTTTAATCGTTCCTGCCTTGAGAATGTGACCCAAAAACTTAAGTTCTGTCAGAGCAAATTCTGACTTGTCTAGGTTGAAAAGAAATCCATGCTTTTCACCTTGTATAAGCCTCAAGTACCTTGTTTATTTCTGGGAGTGATCCACCGAAAATAAAAAAAATCGTCCACGTACAGAGCTGTGTTCAAGGGGAAAATATTATCAAAAATCTGACGCAAGACCTGTTGTAATGCTATGCTGGCGTTTTGGGGCTCATCCGCATGGTCTTTAATTGGAACTGTGTAACGGTAAGATTAACATCACGAACACTAACAGCTGTACTGGCTCTGTCTTGCTGATTAAGACTGAGCTGGAAGAAACTGGACTTAAGGTCAAACCGATGATACCATGAAGCTTTCGCCATCTTTTCTATGATGTTTGGGATTGACTCGACCGGTTCCACTACGGTTTGACAATGTTTATTATTTTCTCGAAGATCTATTACCAAACTTATTTCTGACGTATTTCCGGTTCTAGGGACGGCTATTAAATCGCTTTAATATGGTGGATTCGACGGCTGGATTACGCCTTGTTCCAATAACGAGAGTATCTACTTTTGACGGTTTCTCTGAGGTGGTAGGGCAGAGTGAAGTGTACTTTTTGAAATGGAGTCCAATTTACTAAAAAGAGAAATGCTTCAAATGTTTTGATTTTTGTGAAGTCATTCTTACTCCAATTAAATGTTGGTTAAGCAACTCACAAAGTTGTTTTTTAGCGGGTGTGGTAGTCTGACTAGAAATTCTAAATTTGTCGTAATTGGTAAGAGGTCTAGTTTGTTCTAACCTCTGACGGATGTTTTCCTGTCTTCAGCCTCAGTAGGTTCGTACAAATGTCGAACAATATTCAAAGGAACCGCTGCCTTTTTTGTTACCGTTCCAATAACCACTAGAAAATGTGCAGGAATCTTAATGTATTTGTTAGAAATATTTACAACTAGGAGGGAGGACGAAAGGGAATTGCTTATCGCCTGAGCCATGTAACATCCAGGGAGCTTCATCACTGGTGTTTGCATGTGAAAGTCACAGCGAAAGGCCTGGAGGTAAAGAAGGAGAGGCAGCGTACGTAGTGACCGTGGAGCCAGAAAGTACGCATGCGCAGTTCTGAAAGTAACACATTTGAAGTTCTATCCTCCCGGGAGGTGTACTTTTCAGAGTGAGGTTGTCGCCCTAATTTGTTTGGAGAGAGATGGCTTGTGAACCAGAATCTTAAAAGAAACAGTTTGTTCACCATAATCTACCGTTGTCATCTGAGGTTTTAGAAAAGTTGTTCCAAGAAGGAACGGAAAATCAAAAAGAATTAGGTGAAACAAAATTGAAAGTTGTCTATTGTTAAATTTGACGAGCAATGTGACTGCGTGTGTAAGATTTACCGGTTCAGTTGGTAAACCAGAAAGAGTCAATTGATGGGGAAAGGGGCGAGATCCGGGGGCAGTTTGGAGAGGGGGAAAGATTTACCTTTGCGCCACTGTCGACCGAGAAGTTAAACATGATGTCACCAATTATACCTTTTATAGTAGGAAAGTGGTTGCTTAAAGTAAATTGCAACGTGATTCTAGAGCGTGATGTTGGCAGTTGTTCTTTCGGAAGACCTGATGGGCATACTGGGGAAATGTACCCCATGTCTATTTCACGTTTTTTTATTCTTGTGTGCTGGATATGTCGGGTATTGAGTTGGAGGAAAATATGAGGAGGGATAGAACGGAAACGGTGGAACGAACATCATAGGGGTATTTTGCTGCTGGGGGTTGGAATTGACGCCCGCAATTACGCTGTTTTTTCCTTTTGTTTCCTCCATTCTGCTGTGAAGAACCAGAGGCACTGACTGAGAAACTTGCCCGTAAGTCAGTGTTGCTGAATGTAGACTACGGTGAGTCATTCGACACTGAGCGTATCAGGTTTAGGGTTCTATACCGAGTATCAAATTTGGAATCGTAATATCACTTGCCGCCATAGTGCGCTGTGGAGGAAAATTGAGCGTGTCTGTTGATTGGGGACAGTGAGCGTGAAGAGTTTAGTGTTTAATACCTTATATCAATTCTTGACTCGTGATATCGCCTGCCGTCGTTGTGTGGATTTGGAGAAAACTGAACATGTCTTTCTATCGGGGAAGAGAAGCGCTGACGCACTTCATGTGTAACCGGGGATGCACATCGCGAACAATGAGAAACGAGGGTGAAAGGGGTGTTGGTTGTGTAATGCACAGGAGCCTGGGAAGTCGCGTTTATCTTGGTATTCAATAGTAATTGTAAATTGTCCAATTTACTCGAAAGTTCGTCAATGGACTGCTGTGTCGTTACTGCGGTTTGCGCAGCTACAAGGGGATCTGGGTTACGGACTTATCCAGTATAATCCCTTCCGCCTTTTAACGAATTATTGCTTGGTCAATAAGGCATTAAACGTAGGAATCTGCTGCTGCGCAAAGTGGATAATGATTTCTGCTTTCATCCCCGCTATGGCATCAGCTAAAAAGTCTTCAAAATTTTGAGTGGGATGCGCGATGTCAGCCAAAAACATATTTTTGTAAAGGTAATTGGTAATAAGTTATTGTGGATACTGTTGACGACTTCTGCACTTGAGCATGTTCAACAAGGGAGCTCTGAACTGGCCAAACCTTTCAATAAAGTTTTTCTGTAGGTTGGGTTAAGTAAGTCTATTAAATTCTTCTTTATGAGTAGACTGATAGTGTTTTGGAGGTCCCGATAAGCAGAGGGTAAATATCTCTTTCCGACGATAATCCGTCCATCCAGGATAGTGGCCTAACTTTCAAAGTTCGTAATGAACAGCTCAATATTCTCATTTTGTACTGGCATTAATATTTCTGGAATGAAGGGTGGTGGATATGAATTAGATGAATTTGCCATTTGCGCCGGGGTTGGTTCTGTATTAGACTTATTTCTACTCATAGTTTCTAAGGTTACGTACGAAATAAAACAGAATACTTAACCACTAAATAATCGAAACCTTTGAAATTATGACAAAAGGCAAGCAAAATATGATTGCGTGAATTTCCAGAGCTTGTAGTAATGATTCTAAAGACCAATCTGTGTGCGTGGTTGAGATAACAGTTTCCAAGATTCTATTTCCAAGGGGAGCCATTCTATAAAGTTATGTGTAGCTATATAAAACATCAGAGATAAATCCCAGATAAGCCAAAAGATGAGGATTTAAATGAAAACAGAGGTTACGTAAAATGATGAAGACAACGGTGACTTTCAACCATAGTGTATTGTCTAAACATTACCTCTCTCTATCGTTGGCTATAACAACTAATTTTTCTCCTCGTTTAATGTAGTGGGGCCTATGCTTAACAAAAATTACCCAACGCGGGGCCACCTTGGTGTGATTTAAAGCTGTTACCTGTTGCCACGCAACACATGTTAGTTCCTCACAACACGTTCTGAGAGTATTTTCACTTACATTATTTGCGTCGCCATCATCGTTTTATAATAACCTCCCGTAAGGGCTACATCCAAAGTTCAGGTAACTATATTTCGAGCTGTTCGTGTTATACCGTCTTGGTCACTGTAGGTCATCCTAGTGGGACCAGGACTTGAAGCACACGCAATTTTAAATTTTAACATTTCTTTTGGTTTGGTCCCTAATTTAGCATGATCTATCGAAAGATATGGCATTATCATCGTCAAAATCTTTTCACAAATTCCCAAGCACTTATATTGATATTTCTTGGAAAATTAGATCATCTTCTTTCTGCTTTCATCTGATATGTATTGAGATAGTCGTCTCTTGCGTCAATAAAAGAGACTTCTTAATTTGATTTTCTTACCTTTAACTTTGCTTGATTGTCCCTTGAGGGCCGCCATATGAGTTTGTGTTTTTTCCTAGCTTTTCTTTGCCTGATCTTTGTATAAAAAGAGTTCAACGTTTACTTATATTCGATATTTAAAGTTTTAGTATTTTGATGCTCCTTCTAAGTTATCTACCAGTCCCTGGTGGTAGTAGTAATGTTTGGGGTAGCGACTCTCCACTTGAACTCAACATGTAGAAGCACAGTTAGATATAGAAAATTTTATTTACAAAGAGACAACAAGTTAATAATACTCTGCGTCGTACTTTACTTCCGGTCACGTGAATGATAATTTTAATATACTTTGAAGCTACAAACAAGGTTTTCTAGGGATTTGTAATATTTAGTTTCTCCTTCGTTTTGTCATCTTCTGACAGCTAGGCCTCTGCTGCGCTAAGTCGGTCATTTCTCGTTGCCATGACAACCCGGTTCGCTTGACAGCTGTTCTGGCGAGGTCGTCCACTGGACTTACAGTTACACTAGTTCACTCTCCCTCCTTTTCTTCATGGCTTGCTTCGAACCAACAACGATGTGGTGGCAATGTGTAACTAATAACAACTAATTCTGATTTATCTCAAATGTTTCCTTAGAAGAACATAACAGTATTCCCTCCACGAACTTGAGGATAATTCCTTATAATTTCATCAACATAAAGTACAGTTTGATACATCTTCCGTGATCACTGGAACTCGCTATCCAGTCTTGCGATCTGGGTTTGCTACTTACTTTTATCATTTATAAACACCGCAGTGTAATCTCAGAAGACCGCACTCCCCTCGATTAATACAGCCAGAATTCATACACACTTTTCTTTACCATTGCCCACCTATATCGGTCGCTACTAAATTTATCCTTTGGAGCGTTGGCGAGTGAATTTGTTTAATTGGAATAAGAGCGAATCAAACGAACGAAACAACTATCCACGAGCATGATCCAACGATCTCGTCTCTCTGTGCATTAGAGACTGATTTTGTTCTGGACATGCCGCTATTAATTTCCGCCTTCCTGTTAGATTAATTGATAGATGGTCACGTCTCTCGACGGTACCTAATTAACCCAAACAGAGTTAGGGAAATAAGGGGCGTGACGAAGATATAATAGGCTACACACTTAAATTAATCTTTGGCCTACAACGTTCACTGAAATTAGCAGTTCGGTTTGTTTGGCATCCTTTAACCAAATACTGTATTTTGCTTGCTTCTTATCCGATTTGCTTGCGATAATCTTACTGCATGAAATTAACTGCCACACAGAATTTTAACGCTGCTGCTGCCTTCAGCATTGGACCCTATCCGAGGCCCTTCAAAGCGCTCTCCTCTCAAAAGACTACATAACGGAGCTTGTGTATCGGTGACTTGCAGAGAATAAAACTTCGTCCAGCCGCTGTAGTAATATGCCATGGGTTCGCAGGCCCCCCTGACTGGACTTCTAGCCCAAGGTAGCTACTTTAGTCAAGAAATATCAGTTAAGTAATTATGTTATTTATTAAATGTTTGAAAGTAAAATGAACCGGATTGAGCACCCGGACCTAGGCAACTCATCAAACAGACCTCCAGTAAAATTTACGTACCTAACAGAATTGTATGTTCATAGTCCAAAAAAGAACACACCGGAAGTGTGCAACCGCTCCCAAATAAGATCTTTCATTAATAAAACTGCCAGAGTCCCAAGACATTTTGAGGTAAAGTGGGTTGATTTGATTTAATTAGGTTATAAGAAGGAATATTTGATAATTTGGGCCTCCATGTCTTTTGACTTTTGAGAATTAATTATATCTTGTGAGCTCAATTTCACATCCGTAGCGAAGATTGAAGTTAATGTTTTGGTGTTTTAAGTTTATATATGCCTGTGAAATTGTTTAATAAGTAATTCTTTATAAGTTATTTTATGTTTGATGATTCTGTCATTTATTTGGTTTGGTAGATTTTCCTGTATAAATTTTTTCTGTTCTGCTGAATCGATGTATCTTTTTCTGCGTTCTTTCATATATGTGTCTACTGGAACAATGGGTATCCTGTTGTATAGCTGTATTTTATTTTCTATCCACATCTTTTCCATATACCGAATCCAATATCTTTCGAATTTCTCTATCTTCTCTAAGTTTATTCCTGAGTGAAACAGTTCGTCCACCCGCCTAGCAGTTTCTTATATAGTAGCCGATTCCGTTACGTCCACCGCGTCATAGAAAAAAAATAGAAATAGCAAGCGTTGTCTTCCACTGGTTCTTTGAGCCATTGTTCATTCTTGGCGCCAAGATTTCCGAGCGTGACTCTCAAAGCTAATACATAAAGACACTAGAAATAACAGATACCCTTTCCAAAAATACATATCATTCTAATATTACCAAATCTTATATTCAAATGTCGTATGCATTAACACAAGACACATATTATCATCGCTTTCCCATATACATCAAACATCAATTATTTAATTTGCATATCAAAGTTGAAGCAAATAATTATACTAAAGTATATATTTTTTTCTTTATGTAAATAACGTAGTAAGTGTCTGTTTGCTCCGGTTCAGTATGTTTTGTTTCTGGCTACACACCTTCCGAATTCCATTCTTAAATAATTTTGGAATGTTTGTGGTGTTACATTGACTTGCATGTCCTGGGCGAGTGAAGTAGAAAGGTCTTAAGCACTAATTCTTTGAGCTTTGTTAACTGAATGAAGAATGTACTTTTATTCCGGGCAGTGAGTGCATGGTTGGCTACAGTAGATTCCATTCCTGGAAACTTTCGTTAATGAAGAATAGAACATTGATGAAATGAAAATGAATGATGGAGATGTATTTTAATTGATAAGATCTAAGTCAGATTGAAACAATAAAGCAATATATTTAATATCCAGATCTATCGATTCTGATTGTCAATAATGAAATTCAGTCTGTCAGCCATAAGGTAGTACAGGACCTTTCTGATGTAAAGTTCAATAGAATTGAACTTCCTTTGGCCTTCAGCCATCTCTTGATCAGGCCGAGAAACGATGTAGGAGAGAATGTTGTAAATTAGTTAGTTATCCAGGCTGGATGCAGAATCACTACCTTAAAACACACACGTGATAATAATAATTCACAGTCATATTCAATCCGCTACTGGAAGTGGCCGCTCCTCGAGGGACGAGTTCATCTACTGCTCTCACGCTGACCATATATGTTGGGACAGGAGAGCCGAAGATTTCAACTGTCATCGCCACTGATTTTTATCCACAGCAGCTCCACAATTGGATCACGATGCTTGGTGACACTCCCGCTTTGAAAAAAATTTCCATGGCAGAGCCGGGATAGAGGAACGCAGAACCCGACAATCAGGAGGCAGCGACGGTAACTACTAGACGGTTGTCTCTCTCTCTCTCTCTCTCTCTCACACACACACACACACACACACACACACACACACAC
>JAGDQP010014306.1:1807-45530 GCA_022664845.1 Lepisma saccharinum | reverse complement strand
GATCCCCAATTAATTCTGATAATCGGAATTCTACTGTACATATATATCGTGGTCGATATGACAAAGGAGCGTATTCGCCAAATTTTAAAAATTTGAGATATTTCGCCTAATGACTTATAATATGTTAATCTTTCATCTGTCAAACAGGCCTAACTCTATCTTTATTAGTTTCTTCTCTACAGAAAACATGACTGTGGCGTAAGCACCACTTTCGATTTTTAATCTGACATATGGGCGTAAGCGACAGAGAGTGGTGCTTACGCTTGTTTGTGAGATAAGACATTGAGTAGCTTATTTCCAAAACCTGCTATTTAAGTTTATGTAAAGTTTACAAAAAGGGCAAACATCTCGTGATATCTTTTGTGCTCATCACTTTTATTATTTTTTTTTATTAATAATCATTAATCATTAGTACATTGTTGTTTAATAATTATTAAGAAAAATCAATAAAATTGATGAACACAAAAAATATGACGAGTTTGTTTGCCCTTCTTGTGAACTTTGCAGTACTTGTGGTGCTACCTCCAAGATACAACGTTTGAGAGTGATGACGATGCCGAAGTTACACTATAAAAATGTTGTACAAAATGCTTAATATGTATATTTGTATACTCAACACATTGTTCTGAAATAACTTCTTATAATTTTGTTATAACTGTCACTTGTCTCTATCCCTGACCTATAAAGTATAAAAGGCATTGTGCTTTCAGCTTTCATAAAAGCAGAAATAAGGCCAGGAAAAGATTTCTGAGTACGTATTTGAATTATACTCCTCAAGAATAATGTAGTTTGACACATCACTTTTTACTGTACGTAATATTGGTTTTGAAGACGCCATTTTGGGTCCCATTTTGAATATCTATCTATGTGGACCTTGGATAATTTTTCAGACAATTTATTTGCAATCTATGACATTAAAATAATAAGTTTTAATCTCAATTTCTTTCAAATACATCACTAAAACTTTTATTATTTTTGGCCGCCATCTTGTTTTCGGGGCTCTTGGTTAATTTTAGACTTATCCCCACAAATATTTTCTTATTCTGCATCATAGAAGAAAAATATTGAGATATTCCCCACACTTGTATTATTTGTTAGCCCACGGGACCTGATATTTTGACAATTGCTCCACACTATACAGGGTGTTACAGAAAGACACGGCAAAAATGCAGAGGCAGATTCCGTAGGGGTAGACAAGTAAAAAAGATCCTATGGACATATGTCCGGAAATGCATCGTTACAGAGCTACAGCTAGAGCTATGGTGGACAAACAATGAGCAGTGAGGGACAGCGTGCCGACATTAATTACAACTTAAAACAGAACATCATACCAACAGGTGCAGGAAGCTGTGGACGCACTACCAGAGCGAGGAGGCCATTGCGACAGTAACATCTCGTAGTTATTAGCATGTAGAAATGTACTTAAATCAGAGCTGTGTAAAATGTGAGCACTCAGCTGGTAGCCAGAAATAGCTCTTCACTGAGTGAACCAGAGTTGAAAGCATTTTGTTAACCTTCCTACGTCACCATCCTAGTTATCTCTTCGCTGCAGTTGTCTCATCATACGGATCAGACTGATCGAGCCAAGGGCCCGCTATTTTGAAATCTTCTGCAGAAAGGGTGTACGATACCTGGGCGACTATCCAAACGGGTCGTCCCACAAACTCATTAGTATTATCATTATCTGTATTCTCATATCGCTCGTACACCCTCGCAGAGACCTCATAATGTCAAAATCAGGAAAACTCACATTACCTCAAGTCGTTCAACGTACTTCATCTACTACAGAAGCTAAACTCACATCGTTAGGGTCAACTTCTAAGCACGGCAGAAGCTCAGATCATCTCTCTTCTAATGCACGATCTTCAACACGCCATTCTGGAAGCTCCAATTCACCACCTCCAAAAATGACTCACACCATCAGTAATTCCGATGATTCTGATGATCAAATGGCTCTCTCTGATACTGAACCAGGTCCGTTACATTCTTTTCTTCTCCCAAATCATGATCCTCGCTACCAAACACCGAAACAACTCTTTCAACAGCTAGTCAAGTATGTCCCTCGAGATTACATATTATAAATCACTCCTACTCGCAACGGAGTCATCAAATCTTCAAACAGCAATCTAGCATCTACCATCAGGAATAAATACAGCTATGAGATTTTCGGCAAAAATGCAAAACTAACACCGCTGTCAACAAAATCCATATGTATGCAACCACCTCCACGCAGACCACCTATGTTGTCAGTTGTTATCAGAGGCATCAATCCAGAAATTACAGACAACGAAGCAGAAGACGAACTCAAAATCGAGGGACATGTCATTTCCAAATGCATTCGTATTAAAACATCAGAAGGCACACCAAGTTTCATGATACGGATATTGACTACAGACCAACAGACTATCGACGAACTACCCAAACACGGAGCATTCATCTATAGAAAACGATACCGCGTCGAGCCATCACGGACATCGCCGCCAATTCCCTTATGATGTGAAAGATGTAAAAAATACAATGAGTATGACACAAAGGACTATCCGAACCAACCCAAATGCGGTTATTGCTCAGGACCTCACAATACCAAAGCTTGCACCAACCAACATCTTCATCCGAAATGTAGCCAATGCAGCGAACCTCACCCTACCTTCTCTTACAAGTGCAAAAACCGACCAGAAGCAAATCCAGAAACACCAGGTTACACAGTACCACTCCGTCTTTCTGAACAACCTAATCCAACTCCTGCACACTCAGTCTTACCTCCTATAACCATCGAGCAACTTCTCACTTTTTTCACACTAGCATTCCACAATATCTATCCTTTTTGGCCGTGACACTATTCTGAACGAAGTTCAACATGCTTCATCTGAAGTCTTCAAAGTACATCTACAGACCATACCTTCCTACGGTCTGGATGTTACTCCAGACCATATGTCTTCTTCTCAATAGCACCACCTCCCACTTCTGATTAACGTAAATTTATCACTCTCCGTTCTTACCATCATCACTCATAAATCACTTTCATCCTTCATGTTCATAGTTTACACGGTATCCATCAATGTTAAATGTGGGGCTCATCTGTCTTTCATTAATGTCTAGAGCTGCCCCTAGACGAGAAGAAAATCAGTCAGCTGTCGTATTCGTAAAGTGTTTAGGTGTGTAAGCACATCATGCTCATTTTCTATCCCATCATCATCGGTTTCGTAACACCTATAATATGATTATAAGCATAAGCTTATAATGTCAGTGTTAAGTGATTAAATAAATAAAGGTTATTGAAAGTTCCTTAATATCCCTTAGCCCATCCACTCACTCCTCAAATTTCAACTTTTCCTTCCACATCCCTGCCAGTAAAGAGGGCGTAACCCTCTCATCAGGAGCTAGTCCCCTTCAGGGGCTAGAAATTTTAAAAAAGTGAGCTGAAGTAACGGAAGTGTTGTGAAACATAAGAGAACGCAGAATCGACTTCAAATTGTGCTGTGGAAGAGAAGACGTGTTGAAAAGTGACTGCACGTGATGGTGTGGAACAGAAACAGGTGGGAGAAGTTACTACAAATTGTGCTGTGGAAGAAAGAAATACGTGTTTATGTACCAAGTGAAACATGTACACAAATGCAGAATTAGCAGATACGCATTTCACATAGGGGTTGGCGGATGGAAATGCACTAGAAGCACGGTGGCTATACCAGGAGAGATACCCCGAACGGCGCATTCCAGATAGAAAAACATTTGAATTCCTCCATCTCCGTCTGCGGGAAGATGGTACTTTTGCGCCCCGTGCTGCTGGAAACAGTGGCAGACCAGGAGTTATAACTCCAGATGTAGAAGAGGGCATTTTGGATGCTGCAGGAAACACTCCTGCGAGCAGCACAAGAGAATTAAATAAGAGACTACATGTAAACCATGTACAGATATGGCGCGTCTGTCGTCGAGAGAACATGTATCCTTATCATCTTCAGGGAGTGCAGGCTTTGTCAGCAGCTGATTATCCGACGCGAGTACGCTTTTGTCAATGGTACCTCCAGCAGTGTGCCGTCAATCCCATCTTCCCATCTGCAATAGAGTTTACAGATAGGGCTCAGTTTACACGAGAAGGCGTCTTCAATTACCGTAATGTACATGTCTGAGCGGAAGAGAATCCTCATGCGAGGACATCAACAAGGGTTTGCCCTGAATGTGTGGTGTTGTATCGTCGGCGACATTTTACTCGACCCGTACATACTCCAGCAGTGACTGACAGGAAACAACTATCGAGATTTCTTGGAAACCCACATTCCAGATGTATTGGATAACGTTCCCCTGGCTCTGCGGCCATTGTAGCATTTAATGCATGACGGTGCGCCCGCGCATTTCAGTGTTACAGCGCTGCAGTATTTACATGACGTATTCCCTGTTACCTGGCCTCCACGCTCACCACATCTAAATCTCATGGACTATTACCTGTGGGGGCATTTAAAGTCTTTGGTCTACTAATCCCCTGTGGATACTGTGGAGACGCTTCGTATTCGTATCGACGCAGCTTGCGAGAAAATACTGCACGCCCCTGGACTTTGGGAGCGCGTTCGTGCATCCACGCAACGACGGGTTGAGGCTTGCATTCAGGCTGAAGGTGGACATGTTCAACATTTACTGTAAGGTACTACGTCTGCGTTTAATTCCATGTCCTTGCAAATACACATGTGCATCGATTTTGTGGCGCTGGTGATGCAGAACAATGACTGTTCGTGGTTGTCGCTCCCGCATGATTTTTTCTCTTGTGACTTCTGGATGATCTTGTTTTGTATGTGTGGTTATGCTTTTGTCACTGTACAATTTGTACACGTGTTAGAGTTTAACATACGGCAATCACACGTACCACGTTTTGCGCATATTGTCTTTTCTTAATGGCTTCTACTTCTGATTCTTTCACCAGCGCACAATGGGCATAATTGATATAGTTCCTACCTGTGCTTCATACTACTTTCACTAATGTATCAGTCACGACTCTGCTCATACGTACCTGGTTATTTCACAGCGTCAGGGGGTTCCATTGGCTCTAGCTCTGTAACGATGCATTTACGGACATATGTGCATATGGCCTTTTTACTTGTCTACCCCAACGGAATCTGCCCCTGCAGTTTTGCCGTGTCTTCTCGTAACACCCTGTGTATCCAATAGAAACTAAGGACTTACCTGACAAACAAGCATATCTCCGTAAACCTCCCTCCTTTTAAGCTTTTCTATGACTTATGCGTTTGATTTCAAGTCACTTCAAACTTGTTTTGAGAGTAGTGCTTCTGTACAGATATAAATATTTAACTTTAAAGATATACTTAATGTCCATCAGACTGTTAAAGACCACAGTTTGTCTTTGAAGTACTCTCATGTAAAGAATGCTTTCTGTCGCTTACGCCTCTTTGTCATATCCACGATATGTGATGAATATTCACATCACTATCTATTTTCAAAAATATTACCTCATTTACCTTATTTTGGTATTAGTTAACATTATATTACTTTTTAAACAATTTCTTAATGATTTCTTTGCCAGTGCTTAAACTATCCTTTCCCTCTCTTTTTTTTTCAATGTTCTTTGGAAAGAGTGGAATAACTCCTACGTCAAAATAGCTTTTGTGTTGATGAGCAAAAACTGGGTGGTCAAGGCCTACACCAATCCATTACTACATGACTGGTAGATCTCGGAAAGACACATTATTAGTATTATTATTGTTATTGATATGGTCGTGGAGATATCTTGGAAATGCATTGTTGCAGGTAGTCACCCAAGTAGGGAATGCAATCCCGACAGGATTTTAGACTTGGGGGTCTTAGTAGATGGATAACTTAGCAAAATTGCTCATTATTTCAACAAGAATTCCCAACAGTTTAGAATTAGCAAGAAATTTCAGCTTGGGAGTTTTTGAAGCAAATAATAATAGAAAAACACTAACTGGTAAAGAAACTCTCCGTAACAGGCCAGACATTACCTGGTGGGAGCCTAAATAGTGGGGTGCCGGCTCCGTAAGGAATACTGTTTCATTTCAACCTCATGTAAAAGTTGTATACCTTTTTTAATTTGAAGGTATATGTATTACGAAAGATTTCAGTTTGAGTGGACACTTGTACGTCGGCTAGGGGGCTCCGTGTGGCACCATAACCCACTGGGCACTTCCTCGGATAAAAATAGCGTATGTAGCATATGTAATAAATGTAGAAGGCACTGTGTGTGTGTTGCTGGTCAAGTGCGGCGGAAATATGAACCCATATGGTACTCCGCTAGCACACGGTGGCACCCAGTCACCCTTCCAGTGATTGTGTTTTATATATATATACTCTACAATGTCCTTATTGCCTTCCACATGAACACAGTGCAAACAAAAAGGAACTTTTATGAGTGGATGATACGTGATGATGCAAACAACTGAAGGAGAGCAGTTTTGCCAACTTTTCCGACATTTTTCTGTCTCTCGGAAACTACTTGATATCGAGTTCGAACAAATTAGAAAATGATCTCCATGACATACTGTCTTGATCTATGAGGGGGTTGACATCAGATCATAGGAGACTTTTTCGAGTTATCTGACTGTTTTATGTTAGTTCTGTGTATAATTTTCTGTTAAGTTGGCAATACTGGTAAGCCAATTACCATGGTTTGTGTTACACAAGACGTCCCCCTACCGCAGGTAGATATGCACTGTTAAACATTTTACATTATAGATTTATTTAACGGTGTCACTCTTACAAAATTCATCCTATATATACACAATGTCCTTTCGATATGCATACGGTCACACGTATTAAGTTAAGAAACGAAATGTATAAATGAATGAAATTGTTTATTTCCATTTCATCAAACAGTTTGCATACCTCTTACTTACATCAAACATCTTACTTACTTACATCTTACTTATCAAACAGTTTGATCATATCTTACTATGTCATTGATTGTAAATCAAATCCATAGAGTCACAAAATTTCCTTTCCTAAACATCACATTTGCACTTGCACAAGCGTGTACACTTTACATTCCAATTTTGCTTCCTTGCACTAGCATGATGAACATGTAGTTTTGCAGGCGCATTTAACATCATATTGAAACACTTCCTTCGCCAGAGGTAATGTCTTCCACATTGGAACAAGCTTGTTGTCTACCTTGGTCCATCCGTACATGCAGGGGTCTGGAACAAGCATCACCGGTTTATGGGCTGAAAGCCATATGCTTGCTTGGAAGATGCTCCTTTTCAGGTGTAGTTTCACAGTGTCGCTTGTGGGAGGTATTCTCTCAACATCTCGAGTGTTGTGGCAGAACATCTTCATTCGTAGGCGATCAACATTGCCATCGCTTTCGTCTTTGCAGTACATTCGGCACACAAGTTTGTTGGCAGCATCTTCCAACACAGTTGTTATTTCAAATGGAGTACTAGTAAGACTTGCAAAATCAGCTCGTAGATTTTGATGGTCTTCGCTGCTTTTAAACAACATCGTTTTCCCTTAAACTTAAAACCCGATGTGCTGTCTGACCCAGTGAAAAGAATGAAACAGAGCTAATGCAAAGCACTTTGTGTGATATGAACAAACTTTGTTGCCGCAAGATCGTTAATGGAAATCATTCTTGTCTGCTTTCCAGCTTTAAATGCCACCCAGATTTCTACAACTGGGTTGACATTTAGCATGTGGTGGATACTCAAGATAATTACTATCACATCTGTGTCTCCAGTGTGAATCAGTCCCACTGAAGATCTCTGCAGAGAATAGAGAGCATGTACGACAATGCGCGTATCTGCCTCCCCATGGGTGCATTCTCCCATGTGAATGTCACTTCCTACATGCAGTACATTCTCGCCTGCGGTTACATATATACATTTGCTGTCCGGCATCTGTAGTTCCATAGATTTCCCTGAAAAATATGAAATCAGCTCAGTCTTATTATACGAATGTGAAAGAAAACTATGCCAATTCCCTGGAACCTTTGCGGAACCACACACACGCTGTCGAGTGCCGTGACCTATTTTCTCCCTTTTAGTACCTTTGATGGACAACGTACTATACTGATCCCAAACAACATTTACTGTTTGTGACCTTCTCAACTGGTACTGTATTCATGGGTAGAAAACTCTAAGAAAGTATTCATCAAATGATTTTCCACTCACACTGGTTCCATGAAGTCCACGCATAAGAGCTCCACCATCATTTATAATGAAGTTAAAAGTATCTGGTGCCATTAAATCATCATCTTCAGTTACGTTGTACGTGGGAATTGTTTCCAAAAGACATGTCAGCAAATCTGACTTTTTACAAGCGTGGAGAACACCCTCAGTGGAAAGTGTTGGTATGTATGAACAGAGTTAATGGCGGAAAAATCGTTCCAAGTTGCCCCCGCGAAATTCCAGTGAAATAAATGCCTGTTCATACAGGTCGTTCTGTTGCTTATATTGCTCTACATTTCTTTCAGATTCAGGTTTGGCTGTAGTACGTGTTTGGTCATGGAAAAGTAGCAGATTATTTTTCCTAATAGACGTCTTGAAGGGTCTCTCGTTCTTCTGGAGGACCTCCTCTTCAAACTTGATGTACTGTGCTTTCCAACACATGGATAGATCCTGCTGGTAAGGTATAAAGACAAACACGATTGTCTAACGATACCAGTTCTGCAGTGCATTCCTCGAAGGGGCTCCCTGTGTTAACTATGGCTTCTACTAGGTCAGTTATATGACTTTGGAAACGATTCTGACCTGCAGTTCTTCATCTTTCTCGTTTCTGCTGCTTCCAGAGGTGAAATCATGTAGAATGCGACAAATTTCCGGTCCTGTGAGAATCCAGCGTTCCATCATTGTCGGAATTTCTGTAATACCGATGATTCCACCTACTCCTTTCACTTCCTTATTCGCCTGTTCGTGAGTTTGATCAATGGGAATTGAAGAAAACTGAAGGTTGCTTCTGGATATAACCCAGTGCCCTCTACGAAACTGTTCCTCAGTTGATGGGGCCAGAGATTCCAAGTCTCTAATAAAGACAGGAATCCAGCAGGCGTAATTGTGATGATCTAGTGCAAAGAAGAGGGGAACTAGTTGTCTCAAGGTGGCAATCATGAGGTTAAATATTCGTTCTCGGTGTGACCTTATGGATATGAGTATAAGTAGCTCGTACTTATGGACAAGTAGCCAGAAGTGTGTTGTTTGCTTATCTCTAGAAGCATCAGCAAACCACTCATCCATGGTAATGTCCCCATCATGGTTTTCATAAGCCTTCTTCATAAGGATGTCAGGGGCTGCGACAGTAACTTGGTGGGCATACCGTGTACGCATTGAGTCACTTGCTCGCAGAAAGGATACGGCTTCGGCCTCTGACTTTCTTACTGCTGTCTGTACAAGGGTTTCAGCCCATCCAGAACCCCTTAACAAATCTCCCATGGTGGCCCACAAAGTCATTTCAATGTGAAGCCCTCCCAGCATGACAGTAAACTTATCCTCACCAAATGTTTCAGGGAAAGTCCATTGCACTTGTTTTGCAAGGGCGAATAGAGGTTGGTCCACAACTAACACTGGTGTTTGATGAAGGTTCAGATAGTGTGCAATTTTCGCCACTATGTCCATACCATGTGCAATCATTGCTGGTGTAGCCGCCTTTTCGCGGAATAATGGGAGTAGAGCCTCAGTACATTTTCCTGGTGACCCAACGATATCACTCCTAGAAGCATGGTATGAAGACCACGTGACTTGTGCTGCTTCTCCGTCTAACTCTTGATGTATTGTGGAATACACGGACGTCATCCAGAATTTCTCATGGCGCAGTTCTTCTATCACAAGTGAAGTCAAGATGGGCACTACATTTTTTACTGGAGGTTCTTCCAAAAGATTTCTGAGCACAGGAGGTACTACAGTATATGATGATGGCAAAACAGATCCACTTAAGTGTAAACCTCCCATTCGAAAGTTAAGATCATTAGTTGCTCTCTCCATTCTAAAGCTATCAGTTGTCGGGAACTGGAAGATAGAAATTCCAGTTCCATGAAATGATGATGTGGCTTGTGATCCAGGTTGTCTAGAGCGGCAACAGTGAAAATACCCTGACGCAGAATACTGGGACAAACAATGCCAGTAGCCTTGCTGACCTCATCAAGAGCTTTTGCTAGCAAAACCTGTATGGACATGATTCTTTGGTAGGAGACACTCAAATAATTTTTACTCAGAAGTTCGACCAACTTTTTGCTTCTGGTTTGCAATGTATGCTGAGACCCACGTACAACGGAAGTGGAGGCTCATACTTTACGCTTCCAGAACATGCAATGTTCAGCATAACTATTTGGCTGACAGATAGGACTTTCCTGCAGTTATCCTCAACGTGCGATAATTTAGGACCTGACAACAGCTGTCGAAAGAAATACTTCCGCTCTGCAGGAACGGATATCTCCTCACAACCAGAAGGAAATGATTATTTGAACTGAAAGGTACTGTGTTGAACCAGTTTTTTGCGCAGGAATGATGCAGCGTGAAGTAGTGAACGCGACTCTTCTGGAGATGACTTACTTCCGAAATAACCTGTCGAGCTGTTTTAGAGGACATTAGAAAGACTCTATCACGAACGCCCTTCTCTTCTCGTAACTCCGGGATGTGATCAAGCACCTTTTCCTTCAGACGTGTGCGATTTTCTGTTTTTGTACATCTTTTTTCTGCAATTTTTTACTCACAAATTCAGTGAGATCCTGCAGAGCAAAAAGTTTACACCCTGCAGCGATTTCCTCTCGTATAAATTCCAAGAGTTCATTTTCAGATACAACTTCCATATTTGTGACCGCTGGTGTTGTAGCTTCCTTCATCCGTACCAACTCGTTGTATCGGCAGTTAAATATTATATAACAATTTCGGTGGTACTTAGCTTCAGTTGCAACAAGATCGCCTTCAGCAAATCAGGCAAAAATTCTGTCCTCACCTAAGGCAACCGCTTTGTCATGAATTTCGGTTGTAAGGCTGAGTTTTTGAAAAGAATGATCTGATCCTCCAGTTTTCGCCCTACAAAACAAACACACATTGGCGTGGCGAAGTGCACTTACCCGCTTTAACTTTTTTTCGGAGCTGATAAACCTTTCAGGTTCCTTTTCTTTACACGTTCAAGAACAGATGCTTTGTAGTTGACGACACGTCTGGTGTCATGATGCACGTCTTGCTCGCATTTCAGATGCACTTGGCAATTCCAGATTTGGGTGAGGTTCGCTGCCGTAATCTTTGAACTGCTGAACTAGACTTACAAGTTCTGCATATGATTCTTCTCTTTGTACCGTAACTGGATTGTCCATGGGACAAACAAGTTTCTCTCCTGTGTCTTGACCACATAGCACACATACATCGCTCTCTTCCATCAGTTGCCGTGTATTTTTTCTGTTAAAATAAATTTCGATTACTCCAATATAATACCTACAGTTTTTACGCCTACAGTTTTTAGGCCTAATTGCAATACTCACATTTCCGGGCACTCTTATTTACCCTTCAAAACTTCGACTTAGTTTACTTGCTGATTTCAAAACACATATGCGCTTTAAAAAAGCAACGATTTTACTCTGCTAAAACTGACTTTTTAAATTGCTGCTAAGCTTACACTGCTTAAACTGATAGCTTAATGCCCCCAGTGCCATCTATTTATCGCCGGACAAGTGTCCACTCGGGCTGAAATTGTCATTCACACATATCTTCCAATGTGAACAAAATAAGTAACACTTTTACAAAAACTTAAAATGACCAGTACCCATGTCCCTTGTAAAAACATATTTTCAGTTCGATTTGATGCAAAAGTTTACTTTTTGATCACGTTTAAGATTTGCATCCAAATAAGAATTTCAGTCAAAGTGGACAATGATCATCCCTCGGGGGTAGGGGGCGTTTTGGGCCTACCTACAAGCATTTTATATTATTTTTGCCCTTTTCCCAAAAGGGGGCCGCAGCCAATATACCGAAGAGCCGCCCGAGATTTGATCATTGTCCACTCGGACTTAAATTGTCATTTGAGGTCAAAACTTTAATATGAAGCCAAAAAGTTCTTTAAAATAGACGAAAAATTCGAAAGTTACCAGCATTTTAATATATTTGCCTTTTCCCAAAAGGGGGCCGTAGCCCCCTATACCGAAGAGCCCCCCGAGATTTGATAATTGTCCACTCGGACTGAAATTGTCATTTGGAGCCAAAACTTTAATATGAAGCCAAAAAGTAAACCTTTACATTAATTTGAACTGACTGGGTTCCGGGTCACCCCACTAAAAGCCTTGGATAAAAGCCGAGTAGTTATTCGGGTCCCATTTTAAGCTGTAGGTCCGTCTCTAGATAACCTCGCTAGTAATAATAATAATAATACCGCTTATCCGAGTGGTCAGCGCTCGTGTCTACGGTGCACTTGGTTTCTGGTTCGATTTCCGGTGTGGGTTCTCAAAAATTTCGGTGTTGACCCAGAATCGTGAGGACAATTGAGGAGCTTCTCATTAAGATACAAATTACATAACGCATTTGTCAATTATTTCCGTAAGGCTAGCCTTTTCCATAGTATGAGAACTAACTATAGAAAAAGCCAAATAACTCTTGAGAATTTTATTTCTGATGAAGTTTTGACTGACTATTAACAGCTAGCATAGAACGGGACTGACTGTCTAGAAATAGCTCGAAGTGACCAAAACACGCAATCATAATTCACTCATCATAATGAAATAAGTTTTTTAATATGTGAAATTGATTATAATTATCTAATGTATTATTATTATTATTATTATTATTATTATTATTATTATTATTATTATTATTATTATTAAAGGGAACACTTGCATGTTGAAATCTCACTTCCAAGCAGTCAATAATATTTGTATGATGTGAGACAATTAAAAATAATGTAGTGTCCTTTTCACAAGCAATCACTTTTTGTCAAAAAGAAAAAAGAAACATATATGACAATTTGGGATTTATAGATAATCTAAACAAGTTTTCTCAAGCTTATCAATATCACTTCAATATGGCGGACGAAATATCCACTGTATTTGTAACGTTTGGTTTTCAGAAGTGGCGGTGGTTCTCTTGTCTGTGGCAATTTTGAGAATTAAAGCAAAGGGACGAAACTTGCACAAGTCCTAAATTGCAGAAGTCCTATATTGCGCAAGTCCTAAATTGCAGAAGCCTCAAATTGCAGAAGTCCCAAATTGCAGAAGTCCTAAATTGCAGAAGTCCTAAAAGACAAGAAGCGAGTTCTCTGGATTTTACAGAAGTCCTAAATTGCACAAGTCCTAAATTTCAGAAAACCTAAATTGCACAAGTCCTAAAGTTTAGGACTTGTAAAAGTTTTTTTAGGACTTCTGTAATTTAGGACTTATGAACGTTACCCTTTTAATTATTAACTAACTAACAGTACCCACAGGTCTGAACTTCGTAACTTGTTAGGTAGTTTTGGTATGTACAGTACACTACTGTACACGATATCACAAGGCCAGGTAGACTTAATCCTGGAACGTGCATTGATAATATTACCACAACCATAAACTCAGATAGAATAGTTGCTTTCGTTGAAAAGACTGTACTATCTGATCATCATGCAGTAGTGATGAGGGCAAATCTTTATTCTGACGAAATTAGTGAAGAAAATAGTAACATAAACACGGTTAGTACTGTAAGTAAATTTATGAATAGGCCAATGGATAGCATTAATGTTCAATATTTTTGCTATTTACTGAGTCAACTAAAATGGTTACCTATATATTCATTAACCACTATAAATGATTTTTTAAAAATATTTTCTTAATTCATTCCTGAATACTGTTGATATTGCTTTCCCTATAAAATATCATAAGAAAATGAATAATAACAAAGTTAAAAAGCCTAAGTGGTATAATGAAGAATTACGTAAATTGAAAGAACATTGTTATTGTCATATAAAAGGTACAAGGATTCTGATTTAACTTATTACAGAGTCCGATATAAAGCACTTAAAAAAGAGTACCAGATCAAAATAAAGAAAGCAAAATGGATTTTAACTGCAACAAAATATTGACAGCAAAAAATAAAACAATAGCTATGTGGAACGTCATTAACGTATCACTGAACATCAATGATAAGCCAACATGCACAAATGACAATCTGTCCTCGGACAATTTTGACTGGAATTTTGTAAGTAAGTTTGAAGAAATAGTGAAGGCTAAAAAAATAATGTTCACATATCTTAAAAAAGCCCGTAACGGGAATAGTAGGCCACAGTTGAATTTTAATTTCAGCCATATAACAGTTGAGCAAGTATGCCAGGTCATGAATACTTTAAGCAACAGTATCACAATGGATGTTTATGGTCTAAACTCAGCTATAATTAAGATGGGGGCAAGATACATACACGAAGTCCTTGCCTAACCTGTTCAATTGTTGCATTGAAGAGTGTACTTTCCCAGATTGTATGAAAGTGGTCAAAGTAATTCCAATATATAAAAAAGGAAGAAAATTACATTATAATAACTATCGACCAGTATCAATAATTCCAATATTATCCAAAGTATTTGAGGTAATAATTAACAAACAAGTGGTATATTTTTTCAGAGAATAACTCTGTTTTTACAGACAGACCGTTTTGTTTCACAGCCAAGCATAGTACTGTAAATGCCATAGTAAGTCTCATCAGTGAATGTATTAAGGATGTAGATATAAGAAATAACGTACTTTGTCGATTCTATGATCTGTCAAAGGCATTTGACACAATTTTCCATCAAATCTTATTAGAGAAACTCAAGTATTATGGATTCAGTGATCAAAGTTTAGATTTTCTTCAGTTCTATTTAACAAATAGATATCAATCTGTGTATTATAATGGTAGTCTTCTCAGTATCTAAAATTAAGTTCAGAAGTACCTCAAGGTTCCATACTTGGGGCTGTTATTTTTTTCATATTATAAATAAATGATTTAGCGAAAAATATAGACAGCAGCGCTACTCATTCTCACATGTATGCCGATTATCTAGCTGTAAAGGTAACAGGAAATAATATATTTTCTGCATTAAACCACCTGACTATTGCAAACTCAACTGTAGAGAATTGATGCTCAGCAAATCTTTTACGTATTAACAAAGATAAAAAAAGATATGTGTTATGTGTTAAAACAGACAACCTTGAGTTTTCTTTAACCAATAAAAAACTGATTCTTTCAACTCAGTAAAGTTCTTAGGAGTGTATATACAATCTAACCTTAAATGGAACTATCACATTGATCATTTATGCAAGAAATTGAGCAAAGGTATTTTTATGCTTAGAAAACTGAAACTGCGTCACTGAACAGGTACTTAAAACTGTTTATTTCCCTTACATATACACCACTTAGATCATGGCATAATAGTCTAGGGAATGATCCAAATGTTTAAAAAAAATATTATTCAAAAAAGGGTCATTGGAGTAATCTGTAATGTTGATAACAAAACATCATGTAAACATCTATTTCAAAAACTTGGTTTATTTACAGTGTCATCTCTATATGTATTAGAATGTTTAATGTACGTGAAGAATAACCTTAGTCAATTAGAAAGTAATGAATCTGTTCACAGCCATTTAACAAGGCACAGAAAAGATGTAAGAATTGGTCAATGTAATTTAAGTACAACAACAAATAGTTTTGTTGAGTACAAAACTATATAATAATCTTAATAATAAAATCAAAGACCTAGATTTAACAAAATTTAAAAATGTTATGAAGTATAAGTTAAGCCATGGCTGTTTATAGAGTAGACGAGTTTCTTGAAAATAGCTTCAAAATCTGAATGTAACAATACTCTAAAATGACGATGCCATACGTTGTATATAACTATATTAATGTTTCGGCAATAAAACAATATGAATTTAATTTCCCTAATTTACAGATTGTCATCTCAGTATATCCGAGTTTCAAGCCACGTTGATTTTGCTGTACCATATAACCATTATATGAAAAACTTGGTATCGATACCTGATTTAAGTTGAGGTAATGATTTTGTCTTTGAATCTATCTTGATATTATTCTTTCTGTTAATATATTTGTTCGTTTATATATTATTTTGTATTGATTTTTAACCTTTATTGTTTGACTACTCAATATAAAACAGTCATTATTGCTTATCTGGGTTCTTGTTATTATATAAATAAAATAAGTTAATAAACGATACGCTGTATAACATCTCAATCAAACATTCTATTACTAATTAATGATTAATCGAACAAAAAATGTTATGTGAACTTGAATGTAACTAAGAAAGTGAAGATTAAAAGAAAACACTTAAATTCACCTAGAAGAACAAATCTTCAATTTATAGTTACACTGATGACTTTTGGGTACTAAGTATTTTAGGGACGTTACTTAGTTCTCTGAAGATATTTAGAGAGATGCCCTTCGAGATTGGAGTTTATCGAAAACAAGTGCAAACGCAAAGTAATCGCCATTAATTATAAATTACAACGTGTGAATATATTCCATTTACTGTTTTTGCAATATATTAAGAAGTTACAATAAAACGGCCCAAATGACCATTTGTTTCAGGAAGTCAGCTATTCTTTGAACATTTCTAGAACCAGACGAACCAAGACAAAAACGCGTTGTATAATGTAACTAACAGTTTGAACTCAGTATTGACATTGCGCTCGTATATTTAGAAATAATTATATTCATTTTGCTGTGCTTATGCCAAATTATTTATGAATACCAAGGAATGACAGCATGTGTAAGACTACTAAATTGGTTTTTGAGATTAGAGAATTGGAACGAACACGAGTCTGTAACGTTCACTGAGTATTATCATTAAACTTCTGAACACATCCCAACCTATTGTTATGGCGTAATTGTCAACCGCACAGCAACAATTTCCTTAAATGTCTATAACTAAACAAGTCAAGTTGAAACATCACCTTAGAATTTTGTAATCTAAGGAGAAAACCGGAGATTAAATGCTACGTAAATCTTGGTTAACTTGATTTTATATGGGCCAGGCTAGTAACTTTTGACTTCGGCCAGTCACAATCCGCCCATTTACAGCCACAAACATCCATGCCCCTTCCGGGATTGGAACCCAGGGCCTTCGAGTCATTGGCCTAACGGGTTAGACCGCACGGCTACCCGGCCGGCTTGAATGCTACGTAATATTACGTTCAATATATTTGAGAAATACGTATTTCAAACAAATTTTCAATCTAACGAAATTCGAAAGTCTTATAATTCCCAAATTCATTAGTAGCATTGGCGACTACTATGAGGAGAGCCTGTTGTCTAGAGACAACCATTCGAACTAATGGCGTTATAAACTCCATGTAGCTACAGTCAGGTAACAAATATGACTATCATTGATTAGTTTTTGCCTCATTACCTTTAAAACCCGTTCGATTTCTGCCTCATTACCTATGGAGAAGCAGAAATCGAATGGGTGACTCCCATAACGATTTTCGTGATTAATAATGTCCTTACTAATACAAGCATAGTTTAGGAAGCACAGTCGAATACCAGAAAATATGTGAGTTTTCAAGATACAAATAACAATTAGTTTTACCACCTCACACGATACACCGTCTATTCAGACCAAGGCTCGGTCCCGATATATAGGAGCGACCAATTTTCTTCTCTGGTCATTGAAGTCTAACTGCAATAATTTAGTATTCATTTCATAAGAAAAATAGAAATATACCGATAAGGTAAAATGCTTGTTTTCATCAACAACGAATACAACGTGTAGTTGCAAATAACGTTTAGCAGCTGATCTGCAATCAGCAAAGATTGTGATAAGCAAGGTAACATTATAATGAATATTTATCTTTTAAAACTAACAGATAAATGACATGTTCACAGTGGTTGATTTGACTTTAGAGAAGTGGGGGAACGCTCTCTGGGTATTAATATTAAATAAAATCCTCTAACTCCGGGTTTCTCAACCTGGGGTCGCGCCCCCTAAGGGGGTCGCGGGGGAAAGTGAAGAAAATAATTTAACTAGGATTTTGTAGGTTTAAACTAATACATTTCAGAGAAAGATTTTACTTTCCTTGTCCTTTTTAATAATTACTAAAGATAATGTTGTTTGCTGAATAGTTTTGAATAATTAGAATATTTATTATAAACACAGGAAATAAACTTATGTTTTGAAATGAAAAGCAAATATTAACACAAAATAAAATAATTGTGGGTCGCTGGCTAGAAGGCGTGGTTAAAGGGGGGTCGCGGGATGAAAAAGGTTGAGAAATGCTACTCTAATTGATCGAAGAACAATATTATTATCTAAGATTCGAAATGTTATATAAACCTATTGTTGCGCAATGAAGTAAAAAACTGCCACCTGAAGTTAGTTACAAGTATATATATCGTAATGACCAGCGTATATAGCGAACACGTGGACATTATATAAACAATAACATACATGTTTATAGAACAAACATGTTGTTATGTAAGTAAACAAATACTACATATACACTGGAGCAGACGACGGTCAACTCCTCAAACTAACACCAGATGGAGCAAATAACGGAAGACAGAGGGAGCTGGAGTCAAGTAGGAGAAACAAGAGGAACCACCCCTACATTAACCTTTAAAAAGAACCTGCACAGAGCAAGAGCCATCACTCGTTTCCCCCGGGTGGTCAGCTCCTCTCCTTCAACCGTTCGCAGTTTGCTAAGAAACTGGAACATCCTAGTACGTAGTTCGCTAAGGAACTGGTGTCATCCTATTCTCCATAGACTGATCACTCTTTAATAAGACATCTTCAATCATTTATACTCAGATAACTGTAAACTGTATTCTTCGGGACGGTAATCTTATTAACTTTGTTCTTGTATGTAAATAAAGGGTTGAGGGCTAAAACCCAATCCCGTGTATCTTTGACTCTACCAAATCAAAACTAAAGGTAACATTACATGGTGGTAGGCGTCGACTTCACATTTTAAGGGTGAAGAAGACAAAAAGTGCCCAAAGAGAGCACAAAAAGAAAGCCCAAAATACCCATTATATTTAATCTTGTCAAGCGATTATATTCTATTCTTAAGTATCACTGTATGTCAGATACATGGTTGATATTGCTAGGTTAGGAAAGGGGATCAGATTTTCAAATGCCATTTCATAAACTTCCTATAAAACACTTTATGAGTAAATGCCAGTAAACACAAGATCTGGTGGTCGAAACATAAATTTTGAAAAAGAAAAAGAAAATAGCGAGAACGGCGAGATGGCAACTCCATTAAAGCCATCCTTCAATTTGCCTCACTAAACTAAGTTTTCTGGGCATATTAACGAGGACCCGGACAGATTTTTTGTTATTCGAACATTAAGCTTCTTTGCAACAGTGGGACGATACGAAGTGGAAAGAGCTATTGCTGATGTATCTTCAGGATACAGCTTTTGATTTGTATTCCAATGAAAATCACAAAACCCTCTAGGTGAGACAACTTACGCACAATTGAAAGATAAGCTTGTCAGCCTGTGTAGACCGAAAATATCACTTTATAAGGCAGAAATGGAATTAAATGCGATGCAGCAATATATAGATGAACCTATTGACTCCTTTTTTCTACGGAAATTACGAGCAATAAGACACAACATTCCGGACGCAACAGAGGAACAAAAAGTTCTCTTTTTGTCATTAGGACAAAAAAAAAGAATTTCTTAAGAATATTGCGTTAGAACACTACGCATCGGTGAAGGATTTACAACAACGTTTGCACGCACTTGAAGCATCAACGGACTTATTAGGGAAAAGAGAATTCATGGAAAAATCTCAAGCATTTCTAAATTTACCAAGCACAACAGAGTCAGAAATCAAGAACTTCAATCAATAATCCAGTTCGGCAATCTGAGGGACAGATGTACCCACAGATGGACTACCAGAGGCTATATGGCCAGTTACAAAATAACCAAATTTTGCACTCTCAAAATATGAGTAGGCAACAACCTTTTCCTCAAATTCAACACCAACAATCGGCAACAACACAAACTTTACCAGCATGGACCACAGAGGACCCATAATGCCGACCGGGTGGTCGAGCGGTCTGCGGCGGTAGGCTATCGACTCAACGGTCCCGGGTTCGAGTCCCGGCAGGAGCATGGGTGTGGATTTTTAACACTTAACAGCTAAAGGCAAATCGTGACGGGCCGAATTCCAAAGTTACTAAACTGGCCCATATAAAAATAAAGTTTAGGACCCATAATAGACTTACGAAAAGGAGAACCAGAACCACCTGGTCAAGTATATCCCTACCAGCCATCCTCAAGCATAAGAACTTTATTACCATGGCCCAAACCGAAGCTACCTAACGAAATACCTGTATTTCAACCAACAAATATCACAAAGTTACCAAACCAGGCCCCAACCGCCCATTCTTGCTTGGTATATATATATACAACCAACCAACACCCCCTGGAAAGGAACCCATTCAAGCACATTATTCCCACCTCAACCTACCAAATACAACAAGTCAGTCCTGTTCCTAGTCAGACAATCCAACCTTAAAATAATTTAGAGAGTATCACCAATAAATTCGCCGAATTGTCGCTAATGGTTATTAAAAATAATACTAGCCAAAACCAAACTACATGAAGAACGGGAACAAGAAGTACTATAATAATAAAAAGGGAAGCAAAAATTAGGCACAAAATAAAAAAAAAGATGGTGAAAAAAATCAAAGTGGTTCTGGCACAGTTTCAGTATATGCCGTATGTTTTAAGCCAGGACACTCTGCACAAATTTGTTGGCACTGTGAAAAGAAGGACACGGATTTGGGAAACTAAAAACCGCGTGCCGAATCCAGATTAAAAGTCACAAAGGTCCGCGGACGCAAAAAGAAACAAAAAAGGAGAAAGCTCAACTTTCACCAAAAGGACCTGCGGCAACTGATTCAGCATTACTCGAAGTACTTTGTTCAGAATATGGTAGTGTTAAAATCAGACTACACTAGTGGAAAGGTTTCAGTGCATTAACTAGGGTGAGAGTTATTTTTTTTTTTTATCTTTTGCAGGATATTAAGCTGTTGTAATAATGGTCTCATATAACTTCTTTACTTTTAATATCCTAATGTTACGGGAGCCTCGGTGGTTCAGCCGGAGCCGAAAGGTGGCCGTGTGGTTTGCGGCTGGAGGTCCTGGGCCTTGTAAATTGCGTCGATAATTCTAATACGAACAGTATTTATAAAGTGCATGAAATCTCTTACCGGAACGGTACTATTAAAAAAGTCGGTATTTCATTATTGTAATTTTTGTAGCATTTCTGTACGCCTTTATTCCGGAAACCCCAATAATTATTAATAGTTACTGGTATTATCATTAGTGCACTGTTACAGAAAAATGCCCTGGCGTTACTACGTCCCAGAGCTGAAACCGTGTCACTTTTGCATGGTGACCCGGCCTGACCCGATCATAGATGACCCGGAGACCTGGTCCGAAACTTGACACGAATGATCCTGTCTTGGAGCTTAATGCACTGGAAAATTTTGGCGTCGTATTTTTCATGCTGCTGGGGTAAAAGTTCGGGTCCCGGTCACTTCTGAAAGTAACATTATTCAAACGAAACGAGATAATTAAGAACTCTACTTAGTCTTCAGTCTTACCTGGTCGAAATCGGATCAGAACGGGTCCCAAGCCCAGAGCCGGTCCGAAATTTGACCCGGTATCCCGTTTCAGCTCTGCTACGTCCTGCTCTGTCAAACGTTTCCTACAGAAATAAATATATATATTCAAGTTTCAAAATAGTGCCTTCGTGCTGCCAGGGTGCATCAGGGCAAAAACACACCAATGGCTTAATACTACAACGTTGTATTATTATTTTATATTAAATGTTTTCAAGGTGGTAACTACAAGGTATAAGGAGCTCACAGTAGTGTGAGACCTAATGAATGCCTAGAATTCATTTTAGATCTCTTTACAATCAATATCTTCAGTTTCGCTATGTAACACTTCAGTTAGAATATAGTTCTTTGCTGGCTAGATTCTTATTCAGTAGGCTTAGATCTATTTATAAACGTTATTGTAAAGGTTCTATTATACTTGCTGATCAGCTTGCAAATGATTTTGGTCGACGAGCTTGCTGTCGAGGAAGTTTGAGTATACACTATCAATATTGCAGATCAGCTTTCTCGACGAGTCAGCTCTTGAGCAAGATTGACGTGTTTTTGCTATTACACCGCTGAGTTTGCTGAAGAGCTTCCAAGACGAGCAAGCTCGACAGTGTAAGGCGCTGTTACTCTGAGGGAGTTCAGGCGAGCATATTCATCAGCAAGCTCAGTCTTTTTCGCACACCTTCCAACATCCTCTCCTCTTCCCGATCCAGGTCTGAGCCACGGTTGCCTAAAGGCTATAGTTGAGAGAGGGATTAATATGAGCATGAGATCTGATAAATATTTCACATCCATTATATTTATAATATTCATAAATATTATATTGGTTTAACTGAAGCCACCACCCACATTTTTCTGCTGTGCTGAAGGGTAATGTATTTAGTGCACTTAATTCCGCCAGTTGCCTGGGAACTTTTCGACCGTACTTCTGTTTGTACATAACTAAACCAAAACACTTTTCATCAGTGTCCGATATGAATCGTTTGTCTAAAAACGTACCTTCTCATTCTACGTGTCTCACATTGCTAGATAATTTCCATATGTCTCAGTTCAAGACATATATTTCATCCATTAAGATCAAGAAAGGATTTAAGTGTTGCGATAGCGATCCCCAGGCTAAGGTTACGATTTATTTTTGTGGAAAATATTTCGATACCTAAAGTGAAGATGGAGAACTACAAATAAGCTGTTTTTATTTCTCACTGTTCAATATACGCTATATTTAATTTCCGATCAAAAGTTGATATGACCCTTACTTCCGGTTTACTTTCATTATCTTATATATTTTATCTCAGGGACGCTGTAATTAGGTTCTTCTGGGATCTTTGGAAAGTGATGAGTTCCGTATTCCTATAAATAAACAACTTCACGATGCTTCTACTCCAAAGATAAAAACTCTCTGGATTTTTCCTACTCATAGGGGCTACGACTAGCTTTACGAAAAATATCAACTGGAGTTGACATAAACGCTAAAAAGGGTCTTAAGCCACAATATAGAGTTAAAGCTTGAAGAAAACCAAAAATGAGAGGATTAAAATACTTTAATAAAGTTCCTCTGCTGTTATGTTCTGTTGTACAAAACCCTGCGACCATTATATACATTAGATAGGTTTACAACCATTTGCATTTATGCTTTTTAATCTAAAGATTATATTAACACGAACATGCAGATCAATTTCTCTTTTATAAACACTAATTCCGGTATTATAAAAAACATTTCCATAATTAAATTAAGTTCATATTGCTTAAATAACATCTTTAAACTATCTGCTTTATGCACAATCCGATCATAGCGCCATCTGTCGTCCTCCTGGGCTTTAGCGCTAAACATAACAAGTTGCTTCCTACATTGACACAAGAATGACGTCATTTTATAAACTACATTTAAGTTGTTCATTCACTTGAAATGGCTATTTAACGTGCAAAATAACTTGAAACTTACATTAATCAATGTATAACACAATTATAAAGTTGGATAATGTTTAAATTAATCTTTTAATACTATCATATATAAAAAATAGGTTTGAAACACAGATTTGTAACATCTGTGGTCATAACATATATGCCTCCCAACTTGAAGCAAAAAAAGTTAATGTTAAATTTGAATAAAATTTTCATTAATTATTTTTTTAAATAACATTTTGACTTTAATAAAATAAACTATTCTTGATATTAAATAAAATTATTAGTCCTTTAACATCGATAGTTAATTAAAAAGATTTTTGTGCATCAACGATATATAATGAAAATTGCTTAAATTTAATTTATGATTCTTCATAAATTGTAAAATATTAATGTAAATGTTACGTGCCTTGTAAAGATTACTTTTAGCAACATATAAACATATCTTTTGATATTTATTATCAACGAATTTTGTATGATTTTAAATTCTTCTACGCGTGCGATGTTGTTTTTTCATATTTGAATCGTAGTTATTACATCGTATTTGATATGATACAACTAAATCGTCTTTCATATTAATATCATATTTGATTATTACTTCATCATTATGTAACGTAATATATTTATCCTTAAAATTCCAAACTACTTCATGAAAATAATTCATAAAATTTTGACCAAGTATTAGTAAGTGAGGACTATTTTTTACTACAAAAGTTTCTATAGTAACACAATATTTCTCTGTTAACCAAATGTTAAGTTGTAATACTCCTTTTATATTGATGAATTTACCATCTGAGGTTTTAATTGTTATGTGTTCAGCTTTAACCACATCTAACTTTAGAGACGGATACCCATTTTTTAATTTTTGGTAAAATTCATAGTTTAATAATGAACACGTTGCACTTGTATCTAATAGTGCTATAATATTTTTATTCACAATAGTGACACATATGAAATTGTTTGTATTAGTTATATGTTCTTTGAATTCACTAAATTGATGATTTTTTGCTTCTTAAAATATCACTTGGTTATCATTTTGTTGTAATGTTGTGTTTCTAGTTCTTTTAAAAGTTCAACCTTTTTTTCGTACAACAATTTTCTTTTCTTTGATTTCATTACATTATGTCCGGTAATTCAATTGATTGATGAACTTCTTCCAAATCTAGATTAACTATATTATCTACATTTTGTGCAATAGGTTTTGATACTATTCTTAATGTTCGTCTTTCTCTAAAATTCATGTCAAAATTATGTAATAATAATTTTATCTTCTTTCTATACCAGTTCACACTTAGTTTTTCAGGTTCTCGAATCCTATTGAATAATCGTGTACCATATAATTCATTTGATTTGTCACGTACTCTAGCTTTAGCTCTTCTCCAAGATTCATACATAGTTTGTAATTCTGCCTGCGTCATAGAGACCTCTTTATTTGTCTAAATCTTGCTGGTTGAGTCAAATTTCTCCTGTTGTCACATTGAATTAACTGCCTTTGGGTCTGAAAGTTCTTCAGATTTGTTTTCCCAGAAATCACAGATATATAATTAATACCATATTTTGTTGTCAGATAACTAGGAATAACATCCAATACTTTACCAGTATCCATTTTTTGTATTGTACTTAACTTATTAGATCTTACATTATTTGTGGGTTTCTTAAATATCACAAATTCATCATCATCTATAAACAACCTCAAGGGATTCGTAGACCGAGGGTTAGGTACATCTTTTCTTTTTTTCGCATTTCTACTTTTACGAAATATCCCAGATTTGTGATTAGCTCCTCTTCCTACTTGACGTTTCAGTTGTTGTTCGTGTTTTAGTCTTTTAAACTCCTTCCATTTAACCCAATTTTTCTTACCTTTATTTCTTTTTCTAGGGTTTGTACTTTGTTTCTGTGACTTAGTAACTTGAACACTACCTTCTGTATCAGTTCCTAAATTAACCTTTAACTTTCTTCTATTATTCTGAGCTTTCTTCTTGGCTTTCATCTCCTTCCACCTTTGTAGATTCCTTTTCCCTCGAAATCTTTTTCTACGGATTTGATCATTTGTTTGACAAACTTTCATTTGATCTCTAGCATTATTTATAAAATTTTGACTGCAAAACTTCCGACTATACTGTAACTTATTGTGAATTCCTTTTGACATTTTATTTGAAGTGATATCAGTATTTTCAACATTCGTTAAATTGTTTTCGTGAAAGCAGTTACTAGAATATCTAATTCTTTGATCTTTATTGGTATATTTTCTTTTAATTCTTGCACGTGATTTGTGCTGAGTATACTCCATTAGACTATTATGTGCATCATCTTGATCAGAATCATGTACTTTAGAACATCCTGGATAATCATTTTTGTTTGAAAAGCTTTGAATTATCTTTTCATAAGTACGCTTTTCTTCTGTATATAACTGTGACTTCATGCATGTACTCGCATAAACATTAGTTGAAGTAGAGGATTGAATAAAATGGGCAACATTAGTTTCTGTACTTGATGACCATGTAGTCTTAGAAATAAAGCCAACTTCTGAATCTTCGTTAATTTGCTTTTGTTCATATACAGACAACGAACTTCTAGTAATCACCTCATGTGTTATTTGTATATTTTGCACTGATTCAACTGACATATTTACAGTTTGAAAATCCACCTCAGCATCCTTCTTTTTCAGTTCCAACTTATTCCCTACAGATTGAATTGTGTCTGCCATACTCTTCAAGTTCTGATTAATCTCTTCTTTGTTTTGTGTGAACATTTGTTTCATCTCTTCGCGGAATTCTTGATGACTTTGTATCCATCGCGCTTCTCTTTGCTGTTCCTTTTCTTCTCTTAATTTTTCTTTTTCCAGTTCCTTTTGTTCTCTCATTTGTTCCTTTTCCAGTTCCTTTTGTTCCCTCATTTGTTCTTTTTGTTTTCTCATTTGTTCCTTTTGTTCTCGTTCTTGTGTCCAAGCTTTTAAAAAATCCATAATATCTTTGCCTGAAGTCATCGAATTTCCTTTCGCCATAGTTTTGGTTCTTTCGTCAGAGAATTTATCACTTCTTTTAGATGCTCTTGTGCTTTCAATTTCTTCTTCACTTGAAGAACTCATCCTTTTCACTCACAGATGCCACACAGTTGGGCGCCAATAATAATGATATGGACCTTTACTTCCGGTTTACTTTCATTATCTTATATATTTTATCTCAGGGACGCAGTAATTAGGTTCTTCTGGGATCTTTGGAAAGTGATGAGTTCCGTATTCCTATAAATAAACAACTTCACGATGCTTCTACTCCAAAGATAAAAACTAGGGTGCCCTCTCTGGATTTTTCCTACTCATAGGGGCTACGACTAGCTTTACGTAAAATATCAACTGGAGTTGACATAAACGCTAAAAAGGGTCTTAAGCCACAATATAGCGTTAAAGCTTGAAGAAAACCAAAAATGAGAGGATTAAAATACTTTAATAAAGTTCCTCTGCTGTTATGTTCTGTTGTACAAAACCCTGCGACCATTATATACATTAGATAAGTTTACAACCATTTGCATTTATGCTTTTTAATCTAAAGATTATATTAACACGAACATGCAGATCAATTTCTCTTTTATAAACACTAATTCCAGTATTATAAAAACATTTCCATAATTAAATTAAGTTCATATTGCTTAAATAACATCTTTAAACTATCTGGTTTATGCACAATCCGATCATAGCGCCATCTGTCGTCCTCCTGGGTTTTAGCGCTAAACATAACAAGTTGCTTCCTACACTGACACAAGAATGACGTCATTTTATAAACTACATTTAAGTTGTTCATTCACTTGAAATGGCTATTTAACGTGCAAAATGACTTGAAACTTACATTAATCAATGTATAACACAATTATAAAGTTGAATAATGTTTAAATTAATCTATTAATTATTAATCTATTAAAAAATAGGTTTGAAACACAGATTTGTAACACCTGTGGTCATAACAAAGTTATTCTTACAGGAACACCGTACCGGTTCTATAATTCTTTCCGCAACGGCGTCGTTCCGGCTCACTTTCAACACTAAAGACCGTTCCGTCTCAGTACTATTTTTGGTGGTAGGGAACTGAGCTCGGGGCCTTAAACAACACGCTCCGGGGGCCCCTGTTTTTTTGTTGGTCATTGATATACCGTTTAACAGAAATTTGTAGTATAAACTTTGTTCTGTTTTGTTTCTGGAACGTTTTTTAGCGTTCTGGGTATTGAACCTTGTCTGTTTTCGATTCCAGTTCTGTTTCAAATTTCGGTTCCATTTTTTTATTATTATTATTTATTTGCAGCATTACTAGTAGTAATAATAATAATACTGGTAGTGTCTGTATATTTATTGTCCGCTTGTTTGTAACTGGTGGTGTCTCCAGTAGATCTTTCGGTTGGTTGTTCTACTAGATCTTCTGAGCAGTGTAGTATATGTGTTCTTCCAATGGGAAGTGGCGTGCGTTGGTTTTAGTGATAATACCATGCCGACATTCACTTCGTGTTTGATAGTTTGTTTCCTCATTCTAGGCGAAGGGGGGCTGGAATTTTGCAATCTTAAAATCTTGAGTTTTTCTGTCTTGTTTTTGTTTCCGACCAGTGGTCTTCCTCACTGTCAGTTTCTCCCGTTGTATTTTCGGAAAGGTATGTAGTACAGGGTAGGGTAGGGTGGGGTGGTGGAGGGGTAGGGCCTATGGCTAGTAATCTCTGATCCCCTGTCTGTTCGCTCAGAGCGTCTGAGGAAGATACGAGAGAACAAGTGCTTCTTAGGAAGATCTCTGTACGAGATCGAAACTGTAACGCTATGATTGTTATTTACTAATAAAACGTGTTTGCTTTGGTCAGATTTAGATTATTTATGTGTTAAAGTAATTTTCGAAAGCTAAGATGGAAGGTGTGCATTGTATGATGTTATAAGAATTTCGTCACTTATGATTTCACTGGTTTTTGAATGCTGGCTGCGGACATAATTCTAAGTAAAAACGGGTTTAGTAGTCAGGATGGTTCTTTTCTTTATCAACTTGGCTCAATACTCAATTCGCGCAGTAATGCCGAGCAAGCAATAGCGATTGAGAGCAGGTTAAGGGTCAGACTGTTTTTTTATTACGACTCAATGGGTAAGCGGAACCAGCGTTCGAGAATTCTGTCAATTATTTCTGGAAAACATGGGGCATACTAATTCCATTATTGCTGTTTTGTTTACAGAAAACTGAGTTTTGTGGCATCTTATTCCACTCGAAAGACTTGCTATGATAATACATATACCAACTTCTGAAAAAAATAAAGTGTCTAAGCAAAATCAACTATTCACGGGGAATTAGAACTATGGGTCACATGGACACAAGTTCTGAATCAGGCTTATCGGCAGTTTCACTTTACTTATGATTCTGTGTTTACATTATAATAGAGGTCTGGTAAGGATAAGTTTGATTATTATTATTATTATTACAAGTATTATAAGAATTCTGCCTGTCGCCATGTCCTGGTATTTTTGGACTTCTACTTTCCCTCTGAAAGTTTGGTCACGTTTCATTCCGTTAATTCTCTTCGTTTCACTACACAATGCAACTGTCATTGATGCGCTACTACGCCCCATTTTTCCCTACCGACGGCTTTTCCCCAAAATTATAGATAAATGAACTAACACATCAAATAGCAAACTTTAAGGTAATCGGTTCAGGAAAAGCAAAACTTGAAGGTGAGAGAAAATAATAAATTTTTATGCATAATAATAAGCCATCGCTGAATCTTGTCACAGGTAACAGAAAAAGAAGTGGGCTGCCTTCCCTGCAACCGTGCCTGCGGGAAGACCAATCTGGTAACACTCAAACAGACTCAATGCAAACAACAGTTCCGCAATCTCTCACTATTTTACCTTTTAGGACCGCGTTTCTTGCCCTCTTCCTGTGAGTGTGCAGTGTTTTTATTGCAGTGGATTCCTTTAGTTTCTTCAAAGTTCTACCTAACTTATTTTATCCTTGTCTTCTAGGGTTGTTCGTCGGACTCGGACTGTCCGAAGTCAGGACATTTTAGTGTCAGAGTCCGATAGAATGTTCGGACAGTGCGAGTCCGATTTCGGACAGTCCGAATCCAAACAGAAAGTCCGAATTCGGACAGTCCGAGATCGATTTTAGAAGAAAACAACTTGAAAAGCAATCTCAAGTATTTTTTTTTTTTGTTTATCAATGGGCATCTGCCTGTACTCTGTAGGGTCTTTGCTAAAACCTGATATTGAAAGAAAGTCTGTTTCGTCTTCTCTTAAAACTCCTCTTTCATCCATTTTTTTTTTGTAGTGTACAGTTGTAACTGCATGATCCCTTCAGGAAAATGAAAAGGCCAAAGGAAAGTTGAAAATTGCGGAAAAGCATAAAATGACGAAACAAAAAAGAGTTTTAGGTACACGTGTATAACCACCCCCCTGATTCTCAAGCACCATAGTTATTGCTATCTTTCCAAAAAATGTATGGGTGCCAGAAATCTTACTTTAATCGTGCGGCAGAAGGAAAGTTAGTATTCAACTCCTCTCTTCCTCTTGTACGTAAAAGAGAAACTGGTATTGTTGGTGAATATCAGCTTTTTTTTTAAAGAAACCGATAGGACATTGCCTTTAGCATCTCACATATTTTGACGGGGTTTTGAATTTATTTTAAGGCCTTTCGGCAACTATGGCTCAAGCCGTATGGATGATGATGGGATGAATTTGTGGAATGAAGAAAGTGGGAAGAAACGGGATCACTCCGAGAAAACCCACGCACACGGTGTTTGTCCACCCCAAAGCCCACATGGCATGAGCAGGGATCGATCCGACGAACCCTAGTACCAGAAGTGAGCGTTCTACCAACTGAGCCACCGTGGCCCTTGTCGTTTTTTTTTTTTACCATGACCTACCTCCACATTTCTATTAGCCCTGGTTGAATCAATTGTTTGTTGCTTGCAAATACTTATGCTAACGCGAAACAACCGTTTGGACATAATATAGAAATGCTCTTCTGTCCCCGAGCCTTCACACAGATAGTACGGACTAAATCGCATTTTCGTCAGTTTTTTGAAGGTGGACGATTGATTTTTCTTTTTTTTTCATAATTTTTATTATGCCTATGCATAATTTAACAATCTTTATATATATATAATTGAAAGTAACTATGTTTGCGTGAGCATCATACTAAAACGTCTTGACCGATTGGAATGATTTATGGCAAGAGACATTAGACCCGTGTGGGAAGTTATCATATCAGTCGCCATCTTGAATTCAAAATGACCGCCCCCAAACCATTTTCAACACCGTTTGAGCTAGAGATACGAAATTTGGCATAAAGGTGTATTACCAAGAGTAGTTTAAGAAAATATTACAGAGCAATTCCACGAATATGTCAGTGCTGTTACCGCCCATAAACTCATTTTATCTTAGATATCGAATGGCATACCCCATGTAAAATTGAAACATACTGTGGATTTATTTTAATTAGTGTAATCTATTTTTGGAAGGTATGTGATTCATTTTTACATAAAGAAATAAAAAAGTCATTAGCACAAATGCGTAATTGGCTTCTGTTTTAGTTATCACAAGAAGAACTTCAATTGTACTTCATTTTAACAGTTGATTATTCAGCTAAAAATGTAGGAATTTAAAGTTTATGACATGATTGGTTAAACTTCGTTTCTCTATATTGACATAAGATATTGATTTGTTTCTTAATGATCATCCTTACGCCCTGACAAGCATTATAAAAATCGAATACATTATGACAGTGCGGGACGCTCCACATATAGATACACTGCTGAATACTTGATGAAAAGTAAATGGCTTTTATATGGTGCGTTAAAATCAAATGCTGAACAAAAAAATATCTCAAACTGTTTTTCTAATCATAATAGATTTTGTGTAAATCATTATCATATTATGGTCAGTGCGTGACGTTTTCAAATTATGGCGAGTGTGAGACTTTCAGTGTACTACGAAAGTTATGTACACAGCAGAATATTTGGTGAAAAGCAAAGTTCTTTCATTGGTGTATTAGAGTAAAATGCTGAAAGAAAAGTAATTCGTACGTTTTTCCTAATCACAATAAATGTTGCGTAAAACTTTAACGAGCAATACCACGCGTCACATACTGACATTCAGAATATACTTTTCGACTGTAATTGCAGTATATCTCCGAGAAGTTCAAAAAATGAACATATGCTAGCAGAAATTGTGGATCACGTTTGTGATTAAATAACACGTATCTATTAAAAATACTATTTATTATATAATATTAAAGTTGCTGTCACGCATTGACATTTTTACAACCCGCACTTTGATATTTCACCAAACTCTGTGAAAGTATGGGTCCAACAAAACTATCTAATGTACTACTTAGTAGGAGAATGTTTGAAGTTTTATTTTCATAAAAACAATATTAGGTTGTAGGTAGTAACAGCATAGGCCCTATATAGAGATAAAAAGAGCTTGACATACTCACATGATCATGCAATATAGTTTAAATTATTCTAAATTTTGCGTTACAACATTTTTAGTTTTATAACTCATAATTAAAATTAGTAAAATCGTAGCTTTTTAAAATTTTTAAATAATCCAACAACAGAAGCTTACTATGCATTTGTACTAAGACTTTATAATATAATTTTAATAAACACACATCGTATACCCGAGGCTGCAGCTTGTATTTTTATAAGGGGAGCAATATCCGTTCTTGGCGCCCCTTCGAAGGAGCCAAGAATGTACAACGTCCACTCCCTATCTTCATTTGGCGCCTCCAACGTGATTCTCACAGACTTCCCTGTGGGAGATGTCACCCCTAAATTCTCAAGCACATCCTCAACTTAAAAACTTTTGTGTGTCAAAAACGATAGAAACAGTCCAAAACTGCACTTACACCCTTCATTTTTGACTTTACAGCCCCGAAACTGAGAATCGTGGCGGCATGTGGGGCTTTTTGCTTTCCCTTACTTGTGGCTCTGGATACCTACTTTCCAAGCTGATTACATTAATATACAAAATGTTCACTGTATGTTTTACTATTTACTACAGGGTTGCACGCCGTGAGGTCTACGCGGTAGGCCAACGACTCGTAGGTCTCGGGTTCGAGTCCCGGTAGGGGCATGGATGTGGATTTTAATGGCTAAAGGCGAATCATGACGGGCCGAAGTCCAAAGTTAGTAGACTGACCCATATAAAAATAAAGCTTATCCAAGTTTTTTTTTACAGGGCTTCACTTATTCGTAGAATCGCTCTAATAGCATTAAAATTTTCAACTTTTGGAACAAGAAATTTGGCCACACATTATATTTTACAGTGATATCTAGAATCTGTAATTGAGTCAGTTAGTTTATGTCTATCAGAAAGTACAAAAATAACGCAATACTTACAAGGTGAAATCATCTAAAAATTCACAGATGTCACTGTGTGACGAAGAGATACAGTGCGTGATGCTGTTTTTCCTACTATACGCTCATTATATATATATATTCTCGAAGTTTTTTAAATAGAAATTAAACTTAATAAATTCATATTTAATGTGGTTTTATGAATTTTGCGGGAGTCCATACTTTCAAAGTGGTAAGATCCAAAAAACAAAGATATGAAAGAGAACTTCTCTCTATTAATAGACATAATAGTTGACTTTTGAGAGACAGGTGAACAAACGCCACACTTCAGAATCCAAAATATAGTGCTTGGCTAATAAAAATATTAAATAAAACATTTAAAGGCTAGCAGCTACAAACTACAAGGGGTTGAGAACTATTCATGGAATCTGAAGTCCTTTTCAGCTTGAAGAGGTACACAATGGGCTTCCACTGAATATATCACACATATCAGCCAAAATGTATATATTTTTTGATCCTATGTACAAGTTAAAAGGAGTACCTATTGATTTACAGAGACTCAGGCTTCGATCCCTAATGATAACAAAATAATTAAAACACAAACTATGTATGCGGACTGTGATGGCTCCGAGGTTCTGGCCTTCAAACCCCAATGCAAGAATTCTCTCAGCCATGTTACTTCCATTCACAAACATTCCGAGAATTCAGAAGCGTTACAATTCTGTGGCAGCAAAGGTTGTACTTTCAGAGTTAGAAGCACATTCTGCGTTTGATCGCATCGCCAATTAGCATCATATACAACCAGTATGGCCAAAAATAATCCATATCACATGGTTATGTTGGTTCTGTCGAAATGGATAACAGTACTTGATTTGAAATTATAAATATGTTAAGACAAGTTATAAACAGATTCCACATATTATTTATTGTCATCATCAATGTTCAGCATGTGTCCCCTCTTAGAAGACGATCGTCCCCCTGCGTTCCAGGACGAAGTAGGGAAACGCAAATTCGATTTTCCGGGAACTGGAGTAACGGCGTTCCACTGCGTTCCCCCCAAGTTGACCACTGCATGCTCATTAAATTAAACTTAATAAACTTATCTCAACATTATTTCTGCGTCTAAATACTGAATTAGATGTACTGTATAAGTTGAAAATCTAATTATATTTAGTTTGCTATTAACAACACTATTCTAATATTTTCTGTTTTCTCAATTGGAATGTAAATGGAAAAAAAACGATGAAACTCCACTTTTGGTCGATTTCGAAATAATGGTCATATCTGTTAGTATACAAGTTGTACTACAGTCGTGAAATATACTTTGTAATATTCCTAGAACAATTATAGTTCACATTAAAAGAATGTTTAAGCAATTTAATGTGTTTCTATTGGACTTGAAACTTTAGTTTTCATTATTTTGCGGAATGAGTTTCCGATGGAGGTTCATCGTTTTCCTCCTTGGCACTTCAATTATGATTTCACTCAACTTAACATTACCAAGAACTTAAATTTTGGCCGTAGCGATTATGTAAAAATTAATTTTTATTTGCACAACTAAAATATAACTTCAAATGAAACTATACAAATCATTTAGAAGCTAGTACAAGCAAGTACCAGTACAGAGTTCTGCTTCAAAACAAGTATCCCCGAAACATAAAAAGAGGTTTAGTTCTATTCTTGTGTTTGTGAACTGTGCTGTGAAAAGTGTTTCTGCTTTGATCAATGCTTGATTATGCAGTTTTATCCTTTCTGTAACAAGCTTGTAACGTTTTAATATATTGTGTCGAATATTTTATAATTTGACACGGCACAGATTAAATTTTTGTATTGCAAGCTTTTGCATTTAATTATATATAAGCTTGAATAAGCTTTAAGTAATGGCACATTAATTTTGGCCCGTTAACAGCTATTAATGTTGTCTCGATAGGCTAGGTGTTGTCCTGTCGCCTTGGCAATATGTTGTTTGATTGTCAGGAAGCAACTAAATAAACACATCACAAATCACTGGTAATTTGCTACGAGAGACAGACTGATGAAAAAGAATTTAAATTGGAAATAAATTTCTTCTGCTGCATCCACAGTGAGTTTTAAATCAGTTATATATTTCCGATAGGATACTTTCACTTTGAAGTGCACACGCATAAGTTTAATACTTAGATTATTTTGCCTCTGGCACACGATGAACATCGTAAAAGTCTGAGTTTTTGAAGGCTAATCAATCCCAAATTCTGCAATAATTTCTTCTAAGCTACAATATGTACCAGTTACAAAGCCAAGTACACCAAACAGGATTACTAGAATGTTCTTCCATAGAAGCCATTTACACAGACCAAGTCCTTCATCCCAAAATGTTACTATTTCAATAATTGACGGGAACATCAACCCCAATGTAGACAAACATACAGCTCCAACTAAAGAAATGAAAGGTCCTAAGTTTGGAACTGCTGCAGAAATGGCAACTGGAAAGAAAAATAAAGTGAGACAAAATTAATTCTCGTTAACACTCAATAAATCAGTAAAAGTATAGCACTACGCTTGGATCCGTTCCCTATAAAAAATTAACAAATTTAACAAGACATGTCGGGACAAAATCTTCCATTGCGATACTCTCGCTAAAGCAAAGAATAACTTAGCTTCGAAATACATTACCAACGTAAAATTTGGCGTCCCTAAAACCCTTTTTATTGGAATAGTCCTAGTAGTTACCCCTCCTACATTATCTTAACTCGCAATTTCATTAGACAGTTGAATATATTGCGTTACTTATTTGACTGAACAATAGTTTTAAAAATATAAAGTTTGATTACTTCAAGAAATAAAGTTTTGATTATTTCAAGAATCCCTAAATTATATTTGTATCCATGAAAGAATAAATCAATATTAGACCCCTATTACAAAAGCCTACTAGATTACAGATAACACATTTTAAAAAACAATTAGATTCACAATAAATATTACATGAAGGGCTCAGTTCGACAAAGAGAATTGTTCAGTTCGACTAACCTACACGATCAATAAGAACAGTACTAGCCACGTACTTATTGACTGTTTGGATTAATCGTCTCTACCACAGTGATCTTCATATATTTTCCTATACTGTCTCATAGTATTCAAAACTATGTTGAAGTATTAGATCTACGCCTGTACGACAGAACATTTGAAGCATTGGGTAACAAATCTCATTTGTGTGTGACAAGGACATGAAGTAATTAGATGTATGTACTTGATTGTATAATTATTCAATTGGATTTTACACAAATAATATTTGTGACCTTTCCTTTCTACGACTCGGCTGACAATCCCTTTCTTTCTTTTCTCTAATAATGAGAAGAAAGATTTCTTTTCTTTCTTTCAATTGAAAATATGGGAAACATGTAAATAATGCACTGCTGTGCTTCTACGGCCATGTAAAAGAATTAAGTATATTAATTTAATAAATTTATGAACCATAAAAATACTTTCATTAGTCCTGGCTATTGAGTCTATCAGTGCAATTCAGTAACATAGGAAATCGAATGTGATGCCTTTGTGTTGTTACACATATTACACGTTTACCTTGTCCTTTACTTGTTGATCATGTCCTTTTTTCGTTCTCAATGCTTCGTGTTAAAAGCCACATGCTTCCTTTATGCTATTAAGGGGCATAAAACACTCATCTTGAATATTGGTTCCGTTACCAAAATATGTTTAAATCATCCTCCATTGAAACAGATGAATAACTACTGTATAATGTTACGATTTACAGTGCTAGCAAATCAGAAAAATAAAGATTTGTTACAGAACAAAAAAAATGTTTATTACCAGCATGCAATTGCCCCCTGTTTTGCAAAATAAAAGAGGAGGTGTCAATGAAATGCAACTCACAATGACGAAAATGTTTCCTTTAATTACAATTAATTAACATACATTAATGCTTCAATCAGCTTAACTTGATATCACAAATCACAAAACAAAGAAAAACAAGCCGACACACTTATTTTTCAATTTTTTTCAATCTTTTAAGGCCGGTTTCAATCTTTTATACAAAAGAGCATCAAGCCATTGTATAGGGTTAATTCTGGACGTTGTTGAAGAGCCTTGTTGATTTTCTTGTTCACCCAGTGAATTGTTTCCTAAATTCTCTTGTTTGATATCAGTTCCTTTTACTTTTCCGTCGTTTGCCTGTTAACTATACTACAGATGAATCCGATGATTCCGGTTTCACCGATTCCCTGTTGATCACGTCTTCTTCATTTTGGGACTTTTTTTTTAATTGTTTAACTCTTTTCAGTCCAGGAAAAATAATGAAAAATATCCCTTTGAAGGGCACAATTTTAATATTTCTGCTTTTATTACAAAAATTGGTACTTACCATTTTAGGGGATTAATATTTGTTTTAATTTTACACCAAATTATAAAAAAATGAGCACAAAAGGGGCTGGTTCATCTATTGTACCACCACACCTCAACGAAAGTGATAGTCTTGAAAACACGTTTTTTTTTTTTAACCGAGACATAGAGGCACTTTGCATGTTGTATACATCCAGTCAGTACGTACTTAATGTTTCTTCGTGCTGCACGCTGAGCACCTTCTACTTGAACTTGCTTGTTGATGATCTGCATTCTGTAGACGAACCATCTTCGGCAAATAGGGTTTATTTTGCAGTATTTCCGCTGTACTCCTGGGTGTATCAGTTATCTATATCCCTAACCTACCTATTCATTAAGAATTAGATGAGACTGAATAAAAATGTACAACCACAATTACAAAACCTGTTTTCGATAAATAGTATACACATGTGTACACAATGAATCTACGTTTCTTTTTCTAAGGTAGCAGCAAACACATCATGCAGGCACGTATCCAGAATTTGGTTTTGGGAGGGAACCAAGGGCTCCCTGGGGGTTCTAACGTGTGTCTGAGCATGAAATGTATATAATAGATATATATATATATAAAATTACGCCTGAAGTTACACTATTTTTCCATAAAACTCTTAGTTTTTTGCAGGGGGTCCCCGCACCCCCTAAATACGTGCCTGAATGCAGCGCTTTGCACCATTAGGTGAAAATACAAACAATAAAGTCATTTATCAGATGTTGAATACTGACTATTGTCCATATATCTAGAAGTAGATTTTAAAATGGGTCTATGAGTTTCCGGGGTAGGGTCCAATGTGCGTCCAAATATGAAATGTAAATTAAATATGTAAAGTTTCACATAAAACTTTACTAATTCTGAATAAATTTCTGAACTATGAGGGGTGCGCACCTCCCAGACACCCCTAAATACCGCCCTGCTAATTCTCTTTTATTATAAATGTATTACATACAGCACATGCATAATACCGGCAGACATGAAATAATGCACCAACTCCTTTGTTGAAAACAATGATAGCAAAGAAATGGCTATTACAGCGTGGTGAAAACAAATATATTCTAACTAAATAAAAAAAAACTTCTAAGACACGTAATTACCTTAATTACTATCAAAACAACCACCGAAACATTGACTATGGGGTCCTAATATCGTTAGCATCTCCACTAATCAATTATGCGTACCTGCTTACACGCCCCAAAACAATTAATGAAAATTGTGAAAAGATTAGTATCAACAGCATGAACCTGCTATTTGTCTTCCACTACAAGAACTACAAGCATGATTTGAAACTGGTGGTTCAGAACAAATACCACCACACTTCTTCGCTACATCGCATCAAAAGAGTGGTATGAAAAATGAACCACCACACAACGCAAGTTTGAGAAATGGTGGTACATATGTCGTACCACCGAGCTGAAAAGAGTTTTAAGCATTTTATAATTCATTAATTTGCATCAGTAATGATGAAATTTGTGCTGATAATCTGCCTATGGATATAGTAATTGACTCTCTCATCTATAATAGTTCCGACCTTACTTTAATATTTTCCTTTTGTGCATTGTTTGGACTTAATGTAAAATGACGATAATCCTTTAATTGATTAAATAAGGTAGTGACTGTGTCTTCTACAGATGTTTCATTAACGAACTTACCATGCTTTTGCAAGGTATTTTCGAAAGACCAGCCAGGAAATAATGTATCTAAATATTGCATATCTTAAAACGCTATTTGCAATTCGATTAAAGTTATCAAGAACTTCAATGCATATGTAACGTTGTTTCTTGCCACATTCAAAGATAAATGACAAGCACCGGAACATCAGAATTGTTAATCAGCTTTATTGTTTGTTTAGCAGGAGTGAATTTATCTGAACTCTGAAGCGTTAAGTTGGATCACCTTATTTAAGCATAAATATAACTCACTGATCGATCTAGCGTTACTTTCGCATGGCCCCGTAAGGTGTCACTGCTAAAACGGTCCTATGTTGCCAAACTTTAACAGCAGAAGAAGTTACTGACTCGTCATCCTTTCTCGGTGTTTTCCTTCGACCAGAGCGAGTTGGGGGGAGAAAGGGAAAATGCGTGTGTGTTGCTTCTTCTTCCTTTTCTGTGTTACGTATTCTGTGGTATTAGTCATTAATTGGACTGGCTTGTAAAACCTAAGCACGTAACGAGTCTGAGATTTTATGTTCCTCAGGAAGAATACTTTTGAGAATCCATGAAAGTAATGGCAAGCGCTTCTATTTTAGGTATCACTCCATAATTTGGCACGTGGGGAAAGACTAAAGATACAACAGAGTGCTCGATATGTGAGGAGTTTGAACCAGCAAAATTACATCATTATCGGTTGTTTAGCATTTATGTATAGTATTTTGTCAATTTTGATATATTATTATTATTATTATTATTATTTTATTATAATGATAAATAAGGAACTACAAAACTAAAACTTACGAATTGTGGTGTGAACCCCTTAAGTTGGGTACTCTCAAAAACAGAAGAAAGAAGAGAGATGGATAGTTTCTTATGGGTATTATAAGCAATGATATATATTGCGAATATATATTGAGCAAACTGTGTTGGTGGGTTCCTCATTATAAGACGATGCAGAAGAATTGTTTAAATGTGAGACAAAAGAATACTGCGCTAAACAGGGTGTGTAATAATGTGATAGATTGCTAAAGGTCAACTTAGACTTTAACTATGTACATCAACTCAGTTTATTATTGCATAATTCATATATAATAACCGTGCTGTCTATGCTATTGTAACTGCTGTATCAAACTCGTAAAATATATTATTATTGTTATTATTATTATTAAAATGATTCCGTAACCACTTTCTTGCTCCCTAGTGTAATCTACGCGGGTGACTCTGGCAATTAATTGCTAGTACAGAGACGAAAATTTGACGTGGCTGCAAGTATATAATAATTTTAATACACAAATGATAATTATGGTGATTTTGGCAGTTTTCTGGCACATAACATACATCGATGTACTTAAAGAAAAATTAAGTAGTAGCAATTAAAGGCTAAAGTCACCTGCTTGTTAAAGGAATGTGTAGAATAAAAAATCATGAACACTTCGTATATAGGGTGCAGAAACAGGAAATGTTCCACCGAAGTTTAACATAATGAAAATGGAGAATTATTAATCTAGACACCCAGCGGCACCATCGATAAAAGTTTGATGCTGCGCTGACTATTATGTACCAGGGAAATAACCCAGAGAAAAGAACATGGAATGTATATTATAAAATTATGGACATCTTAAATATAGAGTGCTAAACAGGAAATGTCCCACCGAAATTTAACATAACGAAAATGCAATATAAATCTAAACACCATACGGCACCACCCATAAAATTTGATGCTGCGCTGACTATTATGTCCCAGGAAAATATCTCAGAGAAATTTACATGGAGCGTATATAATAAAAATTATGGACATCTTAAATATAGGGTGCCGTAACAGGAAGTGTCCCACCGAAATTCAACAAAATTAAAAACGGAATATTAATCTAAACACCCCGCGGCCCCACCGATAAAAATTAGATGCTGCGCTGACTATTATGTCCCAGGGACAGACATATCTTAGAAAAATTAACATGGAATATATATATATAATTTTTTTTTTTGTCATTCTGCATATAAGGAGCCGAAACAGGAAATGTCCCAACGAAATTTAACAAAATGAAATGGAATAATCCAACCACGGCACCACCAATAAAAATTTGATGCTGCGTTGACTATTATGTCTCAGGGATATATCCAAGAGAAATTAACCTGGAATATATATAATATAATTTATGGACCTTTTGCATATCGGCTGCCGAAAACAGGAAGTCTCCCAGCGAAATATAACGAAATTGAAAATGGAGTAATAATGTAGACACCCCACGGCACCACCGATAAAAAGTTGATGGTGTGCTGACTATGTCCCAGGGAAATATTCCAGAGAAATTAACAGGGATTGAGTATTATACAAATTATGGACATTTTGAATACAGGGTGCCGAAACAGGAAGTGTCCCCCCGAAATTAAAAAAAATGAAAAAAAGCATATGAATCTAGACATCACGCGGCACCTCTGATAAAAAGTTGATGCTGCGCTGACCATTACGTCGCAGGGAAAGATCCCATAAATGTTAATATGAAATATATATAACATAATTTATGGACATTTTGCATATAGGCTGCTCCAACGCATGAAAATTTCACGACAGTACACTAAATAAAATATGCAATGTTTACAATTTAGTTTGGTTTGTTGACTGGAAAAAGTGTTTACTTGTTTTCTGAATGCTTTATATGTTGTTGCTGCTCTTATTTTCCAGGGTAAGGAATTCAAAACATTAATACTATTATATGTTAGACTTCGTAGTCCATAGTATAAGCGTGGTCTGCGTATTATTAACTTAACGATTGTTTTTGTCTTGTTCTTGTACGGTGTGTTAAAGCTGTTACTCGGGACGACAATAAAGTTACATTGATATTGAGTATCCTGTACATTAAGGAACCTAATTTATATAGATAAAGTTCCTCTAGCGTTTTTATTCGAAGCTCTTCAAATGGAGGACAAGTATGCACAAAAAGTCTGCACTTTTCATTATTCTAATTGGTCTCTTTTGCGATGCAAATAATTGTCGATTGTATTATTTACTTAAGTTCTCTTACTATGATTCAATACTAGGCGAAAGGTATGGGTGTAAAAAAGCATATTAATAAATCTTCGTTACGTTTCCGGGAAAAAATCGGTGAAATTTTAGAGAGTATAAAAATTTGCAGTGGCGCATTTTTGCTTATTTCTATGAAGTGCTTTCCCATCTGTAATGTTTATCGAGCCATGTTCCAAATTACCAAATACATCATATTTGAAACTGTATGCATGTTTTCGGAATTCATAGAAATCGGATAGTATTTAATGTGTTCTGGTTTATGCATGTTTCTGAAATATCCGTATCTTGTTTTTGAAATATTCAACGTTAATTTATTAATTTCGAACCATTGCCCTAAATTTCCTAAGTCGTTATTAATTGCCTTTTGAACTAAATCAAGTGTGGATCCCTTGCTGAATATAATTGAGACGTCTGCAAATAAACGACTTTGTGCCACTTGAGATTTCCGGCAAATCATTAATATATAACAAAATAGTAGCAGATCTAAAACAGATCTCTGCGGTATTCCACAATTTACTCCTTTTAACTTTGATGTCGCCTTGTTAACATAAGTGTATTGCTTGCAAATTTGAAGATAACTTATGAAGACATCGTAAGCAATGCCATGTATTTCATAACAATATAGATTTTACAAGCAAAAACTTATGATTTACCGTATCTAATAGTGTTTTTCGATCTGTGAACAAACATACTACTTAGTTCCTCTAACCAAGGGCTTAAGAAATGTAATTTGAAAAATTATTGACAGCAAAATGCAAAAAGCACCGTAATTTTTATTATATAATTCGATGTTAAATTCCCTGGGACACAATAGCCAGCGCAGCATCCAATTTTTATCAGAGGTGCCGTGGGATGTCTAGATTCGTATTATTTTGTCATTTTGTTAAATTTCGTTGGGACACTTCCTGTTTCGAAACCCTATATACAAAATGTCCATAATTCGTATAATATACATTCATTGTTAATTTGTCTGGGACATTTCCCTGGGAAAAAATTGTAAACGCAGCTTCAGATTTTTATAAGAGGTGCCGCGGGCTGTCTAGATTATTAATCCATTTTCATTTTGTTAAACTTCGCTGGGGCACAACCTGTATCGGCACCCTATACGCCATAATTTGTATAATGTACATTCCATGTCAACATTTATGGGATCTTTCAATGGGACATAATAGTCTGCGCAGCATCAATTTTTTATCAGAGGTGCCGCGGGATGTCTAGACTCATATGCTTTTTTCATTTATTAAATTTTGGTGGGACGTTTTCTGTTTCGACTCCTGATATTCAAAATGTCCATAATTTGTATAATATTTAATCCATGTTAATTGCTCTGGGATATTTCCCTGGGACATAATAGTCAGTGCAGCATCACATTTTTATTAGTGGTACCCGCGGGGTGTCTATATTTATATTCCTTTTTCATTATGTTAAACTTCGGTGGGACACTTCCTGTTTCAGCACTCTAAATGAAAAATGTCCACAATTTGTAATACATACATTCCATGTTAATTTTTATTGGATATTTCCCTGGGACGTAATAGTCAGCGCAGCATCAAATTTTTATCAGAAGTGCCACGAGATGCCTAGATTAATATGATATTTTTTTCAATTTGTTAAATTTCAGTAGGACACTTTTCTGTTTCGGCACCTCTGATAAAAATCAAAGTGGTAAGGCGCAGTGTCTAGATTACTATACCATTTTCCATTTGTTAAATCGAGGTGGGACATTTCCTGTTTCGGCACCCAATTTTTAAAACCTCCATAATTTGTATAATATTCGTTCCATGTTAAATTCTCTGGGATATTTTCTTGGTACATAATAGGCAGCACAGCATCAAATTTTTATCAGTGGTGCTGTTGAGTGTCAAGATTAATATCATTGTTTCATTTTGTTAAATTTCAGTGAGTTGTTTTCTGTTTCGGCACCCTATATGCAGAAACAGGA
>JAGDQP010014305.1:22585-45530 GCA_022664845.1 Lepisma saccharinum | reverse complement strand
TACTTCCTTGTGTTAAAAACTATGTCAATTTTATGTCCAACATTCCCTATACTGACGTCGCTCAGCCTGTGTCGAGGATATAGAGACAGCACAAAATGGTCACTATTGTTGTCGGAAACGAACAACAAAAAGAGGGTTTATTAGTCTTGTATTTAGCAACGTACTTGGCGCTTTTCTTGTGAAAAAAATATTTAAGACCAATAAATGATTTTGAATGAACTTCTGAATGATGTGGAATATGAAAGGAATACGAAGGGGAAAAAATGTGCCTTCTTTTCCATTTGACACTCATCCGTCCTGCCCTAAACTGCCTTTGGCAATGGGAGAAGCACTGCATTATGACACCGACTGGGTTGTGTTTTTCGGGACAAAATTCAGCTTGGTTTGTACATACAACTTCATTTCTTTCCATTCATTATTTCCAAACTGGGGAAAGGCTCTTCAACTTCTGCAACCACAAACCTTACGCGGTCATAAAATTCTTTATGTATACGGTAGTTGTGGCAGTGCTGGCAGCATTTTGTCCTGTTATCTCTCTCTTTCTCTCACGATCTTATCACTCACACCTCTTTTTTCTGGTTCAGATATTTGAAGGGCGACGATTGACAACGTATTGCAAAATTAATCGCTTCCATGCAGAGGCCGAGAGAGGGCAAAAGAAGTTAGTGAACGTCGAAGGAAACTCCGAAGTCCGAATTGTCATTTGCTTTCAGCGAGTTTATGATAATAAAAGTGGGGAAAGTGAAGACATTTTACAGAGGCCTCTTTCTTTTGTAACGGGATTATAAATGTTGGCTGTTTGTCCAGGGTGAAAAATTCTTCCAGCTTCTGAGAGATTGAATGCACATGTGGTTCTAACCATCGTTCCCAAGCACTGAACTGAAAAATATAATAAACTTTTCATTTCATTATGAATGTGAATTTTTCATATTTTGAATCGTCACTCACTGAGCATGTACGGATAAGTGGAATGTTATGGATCATTCGTGTAATGAATTCATTTTTTAGAACAAGTATGAAAACACTATTTGAAATATTACACCCCAAAAGGGGGTGTTTGCAATAATGCATCAGGGGGTGTCCTTAGGGGAGTGTGGATAAATCACTGGCTTAAATTGCATATGGGAGATCATAATAGGACAAGGTTTCTTGCAAGAGGGGCCGAAAATTCTAGTTACACGACTCGTAATAGCATACGCAACATAGTTTGAAACAGGAACGGACTGGTAAACAAAGGGCCCTACCTGGGAAACGAATAAGCTCTAGTGCTAGTGGGTGTTGTGGAGCGTGGGTTCGAAATACACCTTTCAAGGGCCTTCAATGCTGTTCATGGTTGTGAGCCCCCAAAACTTGCAAAGGCCTTTAGGATACTGATGAAGGGCCTGTTTCACGAAAGTACTTGTCAATTTTTCACTCTTCGGTTTTTCACTTTCCAGAGGACTGTCACAAGACCGCCAACCTTCCAGCACAATATTTATGCGTACTGTCGTTTGGTTGCCTAGTTTGAGGAGTCAAAAGTTTACTAACAATTGAATATTGCCTAGTGTATTCACACTCCTTGCACAAAATGATAGAACAGTGACTGAATGAGAACAAGGGTTTGTGGCGGAAGATAAGCGCTCTTGAGACAGTCTTCCGGAAATGCAAACTAAAGAGTGAAAAGTTGGCAAGTACGTTCTTGAAACAGGCCTCAGATCTCAAAATAAAGTTTTAATAACGTAAATATTACGCCTTAAGAGAGTATGAATATATTAAAGCCTTGTGCATTTATCATTAAACATTACAATCCCCTTCTAGCGATTTGTAAGGGCCCTACAGACACAGTAGGCCTGCTGAGATTACAACACTAACACTACCTCCATCTATAAGTCTTGTGTATGAAAACTGCTAATTTTAGATTCACGACAAGACCCTAACGCCACAAGTAGTAGCAAAAGTGGAGTAAGTGATCTTTTTTATTGGGTAACATTACGCTTCCAAGACAAAAGGACCGGCGCGGGTGAGGGGGGCACCTGGGAATTTCCATGTTTCCGGCCGGACCAGTCCGCCCCTGGTTTCAAATTTCCTGGAGCCTTCAAAAGTATCTTCGGAGCTGTACAACTGTTCTACGGAGATGTTTATCTGCAAGAAACCCTGAGAAAACACAAAGCTAGCGGACATGACAATGCTTGTGAGAATTCTGGCACTGTCAGGGACTAGCCTACGTATTAATAACTTACTGTAACATTCAGATAATACATTATTAAAATTTTAGTTCGACCGATTCTAAGAAGTAATTTTTGTTTATCCACAGAACAAAACTGGGGTTTAACGGACTACAGCGGGATTTAGCCTGTCCCGGCCAGGCCTCTGAAAACTTTTAGCCATGCCCGAAATCCACCCCTGCGCTTCCCACGCTTCAAGGACTAAATCCCAGAGAGCATTTTGAGTTGTTGGAGGAGGAGGAGGAGGCCAATTTTGCCTCAGCACTCGCTTGACCTCAGACCACACATGTTCGATCACATTCAGATCGGCTGCGTGAGCAGGCCAATCTAAAACGTGAACGTCATGTTGTTCCCTAAGCCAGCGTAGTACTGGTTTTGATGTGTGGATAGATACCCGGTCATGTTGCATAGTGATTACTTCACATTGTAGAAGGTCACGGACAAATGGCAGCATTACATTATCAAGGTTATGTATATACTGTTCACCTGTTAAATGACTTTCAATCCTGTGTAAGAAACCTAATCCCTGGACAGACATCCAACCCCACACTAACACGACCAGATGTTCTTTTCGGAGCCACATAACGGTCTTCGAACCTAGTCCCTTTCGGACGGTACACAATGACAGGTCGTCCATCATTTGCACTAGAAATAGAACACTCATCTGTGAAGAAGGTTTCCTTCCAATTCCGTTCCAAGTTTTCTTGTGCAAATGCAAGACGCTGTCTAATGTGCTCCGGCCTGAGAGTTTCCTTTAGTGCAGCATGCCTTGCAAACAAATTGGCCTCCCTCAACCTCCTAACAGCTGTTTTCCGTGAACCCGGAAATTGTGCTGCTGTTTCAGTGTGCGAGCAGTAGACAGTGGCCGTGTCATAGCCTCGACTACCAATCGACGGTCCTCAACACACGTTGATATTCTTGGTCTGCCAGGACTATGATTGCGCTGCAAATTACTTGTTTCACGGAAACTGCGAATCGAACGCTGAGCTCTTCTGGGATGTATTCCATACCGTAATGCTGCTTGTCGTACACTATAACATTCAAAAGAAGGAGTTTTCTCTTTTGAATGACACCAAAAACTCAATTTTGAACTTTTAAGGTATTACAAATTCAGCTACGTTATGCGAATAACGTGTCTTCTATCAAAGAGGAGAAAAGGTCATTTTCACAGTATAATCTTGCGACGTGTTCGTGAGAGAAATAACGGGATAAGTAAATGTGAAAAATGGTTAAAATTCCTCCGTTTATCTTGTTAGACATTTTAACATATTTCTTCTGTTTTCAAAATCTACTTTTGTATATTTAAAAAAAAAAAATTAAGTTGTATTCTATGGCTTTTGAAACCAATCTTCATGACGAATTCAAGCTTTTTTAGCTCAATGAAAAGTGTATTTTCGATACCCGAGGTTTGAGGTTGGCGTACGCAACGGATTCTTCCCCCACCCCGAAATAAAAATCTATCCACGACTAGTCATGCCGAATTTCAGCTTTCTAGCCCACCGGGAAGTGCTCGAAACCGCTGAAAGAACAGACAGATAGAAGCGTCTGGGATTTTATACAATTATGTAAATTTTATTTATACGTTTCTAAATTCCTATGCATTTTATTTATATTATGCATGAACACTTTGCACGCAAAAGATATTTAACGTGCCGTGGACTAAATAAGCCTTATAATCGTGCAAAATACTGAATGAAAGTTTTATGCTAAAAATTCTAAAAGTAAAAACCAAAACGCCAAAAATAAACACTAAACAAACTAAAGCGTGTATATAATATTTATTATGTATTAATCTTCCAGAAGTTTAAATTAACTTCCTCAACTTTGATTTTAAAACAAATGATACTGAGAAGCACGCGTTCTTAAATGCCTGAACTACTAGACCAATCAAGACTATTTCGGAGGCTCTGACCTAGTCTATCTAAGACCTTTTGAACGACAAAAAAAGGCATGTCTCTACACCTTATGGTTCACGAGATATATTTTAGTATGGACTGACAACACTGACAACGGGATTCCTGGGAAGCGGGAATAGGCGTGGTATGTTCCTATTGAGTTAAACCATGTTTATGCCAAGTTTGGTGCTGCTATGACTAAAATAATAGAGGCAATGAAAAAAAAATGAGTGGAAAAAATAATTTTATAGAAAATAGGCTTACAACATTAGTAAGTGAGAATGTTTGGCATCGTATACTATCTCAGTATGTTTCCATTGCGTCGAATAATGTTAATGCTAAGTTTGGTACAGGTAGGTCTAACTGATGGAAAGAATTTGAACAATTGATTTTTATAGAAAATGGGCTGGCAATACAGAACCACTGCACCAATCAAACGGTTCCAGGGGCTCTCAGCTGGTCTAAGACTTTTCCAGCGACATCTCAAGCATCTTCTACAACTTGTAGCCTGAGATTTAATTTCTAGCCACGGGTGGACGGACTGACACCATGAGCGGGAATAGAAGGTCCCTTTTGCTATAGCTTTGCTACTAAGGGACCGAAAGCAGCGTTATCCGTGGAAGTAGTATGTAGTAGTAGAAATAGTAAAGCATAGGCCATAGAAATAAAGTCTATGTAGTAGGCCTTCACTGTTCAACTTTTTTAATAGGATGGACGATAATCGTATTTTAATTTCAGCGATGGCCCCTAAACGGATTCTGCTGGAGCCAATTCGACAGTACAATGCAATCTCAAATTCACTGTCACTTCCACAAGGAAGTAATAAATAAGTAATTGAAATTTCAAGGTTTATATGGATTACTCTGTATTATCGCTACCAGCAGTATTTAATAGAAGTGTTGGTAACCCAAACGGGACGCCCCAACAGTCCCAACTGCTAGGTAAACCAACCTAATATGACCTAAATTCAAGAAGTAACTTGAAGCTTCTGAGCTCATTAATTATTATTTTGTCAGGCGAGCAGGGGCAATTAAAACTAGTGTTCAAATAAAATCAGCAATCACTAAATTGTTTTATTCATGAACATTTTGGACACACATTACATTCTTAGGTTCTTCTAAGGAGAAACCCATCAGTTTTCAGATTACGTTTCCTAAGAATGGTACAAAGCTTCTTGAAATAACTAAAATTAACTGTAAAATATAAAAGTATCATAGTTGAATTAGATATTAAACTTAAAAAATTATAAAAGTGAAGATTATCTATATTAATCTACAATTACAAAATATGATCAACGACCAGGATTCGAACCCATGACAAAATTAAAATTCATTATAAGTCGAGCACGATAACCACTGATCCATCCTATTAACCGAACAACAAAGTGTGTTTTACTAGATTTCCAGGTAAGACTATGGTTTAATACGACATTCAGTGTTTAATTTATTGATATTATTTTTAAATTTTCTCTTTGATTTGTAATCCCTTATTTACTTGTGAAAATAATTACAATATACGTGTATCACAATCGTTCTGTAATGGGCTTTAATGTCAGATTATGTTCATATTTTTCAAGGTCAGGGAACTTTCCTCAACTGCGGGAAATTTCCCTCTACGAGGGAAATAGCTGGGAAATAGCTGGGAATTTGGGAAATAATCTCTAAAGACATGCGACAATCTTTATGTCCATAGCTGTACGTGTTCATCTTCTTTTACTATCATGTCTAATTATAATTACAATATTTTGGGTTCATGCAGAACGTTTTTTTATATTTAAAGTATTCTTACGATTTAAAAAAAAAAGTTTATCAAATACACAATTTGTTTAGTGGAGTTATATAAAATCTTTAATGAGCTAATTAATTGGTTCTGTAATATTTAGCTCATATAATGCTTCGACTAATGACTCACTATATTTTGTTTATAATATCGATAAAAGCAGCAGCTTAGTATGTGTGGTATGTCTTGTGTGGCTTTTCTGTACTTACAGTCTGAGATTTCAAAAATATACAATTTAAGTAAATAGCCGTTTAGACGGATGTGATTCGTTCTAGCTCTCATTGTAGTGATTAGGATTGTCCTAGCAATATTAATACCTGTTGACTGTTGCCAACCGTCCGGTTTTGAACCGGCCAGTTCGGTATAAAGGGCAATTTTTGTTCGGTGTCCGGTTATAAGTTCAAACCGTATGCCTAATGTCCGGTTTTGATAGATATTTCCTAAAAGGGAAATTTAAATATAAAAATTTACTCTATTGATAAATTAATTCTTATCTTATTAAGATAGATTGGTTTGTTTCCCAAAACACCAAATGTATCAACTGACTACAAATGAAAATATTTATTTTAAGAGACGAGCGCTTATTGACGTTTTTTCAATGTACTGAAAATCCAGGTAGCCGAATATAACCAGAAACCAGAAGTACTTGATTTTAATTATCAGTGTTTCCGCCAGGATTTTCAGTTTGGGGAGTAAAAAATTAAAATTGGGAGGGTGCAAGTGAACTTTTGTACGGTTTCTATCGATTTTTCGCAGCAAAAATTTTAAAGTTTTGGGATATTGTCGAGACTTTGAGAGGTAAACACTCGCCAAAATGGGGGTCTAGCGGAATCACTCATCATCATATAACGCGTTCTAACAATAGATTGGTTCTAATGCATCATAGTGACAGCTCAAATTCTGCCCATATTTTAAATTAACCACAATCTTTAACATGACAGATATAAATATACATTGAAAAGCACTAACAGGTCTCTAAAACTACGTTTCTTAAACACAATTACTATACAATGGATTTGTTGATTTCGTAACTTTGTTTATCCTAGCTACGACCAGTCTACATTCGTAGAACAAATTGTACCACGAATGCATCACACATCAGTTGATATCTCCTATTTGCATTTAAACAGCATCTTCAAAACTTCCAAAATATTATGTTTTACCTTCATTTTGATTCTACACATAACCTGTCAGATCATCAAACAATACTTTAAGAATGTTGAATTCAAAAGTTCATCGTAAAACAAAAGAGAATAGAAATTCACGCATTTCTTCTAAACTCAAACAGAGCTCAAATTACCTTTTGTCAACTTTTCAAATATTGTTGTACGATACTGATATTTCTTGGAGTAATAATAATTATTACGTTTACTTAAAATCACAAAATAGTACTTCGTCCAAATAAACAATACAAAGGGAAAAGATATTAAATGATGCAATATAAAATAACAACAACATGTTCATAAAATTCAAAAAACCAATTAATATTCATCAGAAAGAAACTACTGAACGTATAAGTTAGATTGGTTCCTTCACTATTACGAACACACATATCCTGAGAACTACTGGTGGGCTGTTAAATTAATTTATGATAGCTCTGGCGTTTTAAATAAATGCAAAGAATGGTTGTAATATAAAATAAATCATTGCATAATTAATTTCGCAGCTGAATATTTAAAAATGTTGCAGCTGATGCATTATTTTATAAAAAAAAACTTCGATTATGGCTATATTAGTTTATGGAAAGTACAAACTTTGTGCCAAATTTATAAGATTACAGTTTCCAGCAGAAAATTCCAATATGAATGAAAGGAAAATCTACAAAAATACGTCATCTTTATGCAACATGCAATGACCGAAACAAGATACATGCATTTTTTTGTTTCTGCTGTTGCGTATATTCAAACAATGAGAATACAATAAATTTGGAATACGAATTCTCAATAAAAAATTACGGTGATGCACAGACATAATTCTTATCTGACTAACTACTTGTTATCTTTTAGATATTTTTCTGCATACACAGAAAATATTTCTTTGTTTAGTTACAATACAAATGTTTGTGTACTTTCTTTAAGCACAAGTTTTGCTTCAAAACAGAAGAGGATTGGAAATAAATGGAAACTTCTGTCTTCAAATAGGCATACATAGTTCCAGGAAAAATATCCTTACTATTATACATATATATACTACGTATATACTAAGCAAAGAATTACCTTACGAAAATAATATAGTTGAGAAAAATTAAAAGCACAAATACTGCTGTTAGAAATTATTGTTTTCTTGGAATAAGCTGCATTGTAGGCAGTGGAATTGTGATTTAAATTTCAACTAAATAGATACGAAATTAGCAACAATCGAATTTACTTTCTAGCGTTCCTTCCCTCTAATTGTACTTCTCATACTCTTAATAACAATTAGGGACAGACAGAATTGAAGTTTTAGTATTCTCCTTGTAAATCAACAACCAATATTCATAAGATATGTTTGTTTTTTTATTATTATTTGTTAGGTACTTTTACCGTATAATTTTAACTTTTAAAAATAACAGTCTAGCTGTTAATTTAGCTACTTCTAAGTTTTAACGTCTTGTTTAGTCATTTTTAGATTTTATAAGATTCAATCATGTGGTTCCCATTATAATGAAAAGATAATTATGTTAAAATACAACAATTAGCTAGCAAGGAACAAAATAGTTTAAAACTTTAAAATCCGGGCCCTATTCATGACGTATACCAACTACAATACCTGCTCTCCTCGCGATATCCAGGTACAAGAGAAATTACACGGATCTACGATACACAATCTGGATAAAACCTATTCTATACCGTATTATCCGTATATTATTACCTCTAATATCGTTTAGACAATATTCCTGTTATCATTACATGTAAAATGTATTGTTGTTAGGTACTGGTATTTTTGAAATAGTAGCAGCTTTCGCAACGAACAGGTGGAAAACGTACCGACTACAGTAATTCAATAAAGCAACGTTTAAAATAATTTTAAACGACATTTTAATAAACCTAACCGGAGCCTCTACAAAAGTGCCCTGCATTTGCACTTACGAGTGATAAAGAGTCTGTTCTACTTTACTTTCTACTCTGAGGTGAATAAATTTGATATGCTTCTGTTGCTGAAAACACATTTCCTGCTGAAGCAAAGTATTAACTTAGGTAAGGAATCAAACGTATTAATTTCTTAGGCATGCGCGCTCCTAAATTTTCAATCGCCCCTTTATTATCATCTCCTCTGTTTGATGCTATTAATGAAATTTTAGATGCAAGTATGCTGAAAATATGGAGTACATAGGAGCAACAAAAAGACAGTGGAAAGACAAACCCATGACCTTTTTCAGTTTAGTTTTTCGACAAGGAATCGTCGTGAATACAGTACATACATGTAAGTCGTATTGCACACATCAAAAGTGGTTGTATTCTCGACAAATGTTGCTAATTAAAATTTACACGTAGCTGGGATTTGTCATTCTCTGATAATTTTAGACTTCCTTTTTCCTTACGGTAACATTCCTTTTCTTTAAGAAATTTATTCTTCCTTCGGCGGGATTCGAAGTCAGAATATCATTATTATCTCTCATATCATACGACACTATCGGATGCTATCTCCAGTATTCTTACCATTGTGTATTCATTTAGAAATTAATAATTCTAGGGACGGAATACGAAAGTTACAATTCTTAGGATGAAATACACCCTAGTTCTAATTCTAGGGATTGAATACGAAATAGTAAGTATTCTAGAAATGAAATACAAAATAGAAAGAACTTTGGAAATGGAATACAAAATTTTGCGAATTCCAGGGCTGAAATAAAAAAAATAGTGAGAATTCTAGGAAGGGATTCAAAATCGTAAGGTTTCTCGGGATGGAATACTAAATATTGTATTTGTGCGAATGAAATGACCCGATGACGCCTGGTGGGTTACGCACCTCAGCAACACAACACAGGAATTGACTGAGGTCACGCGTCTAACATCGCAAACTCTGTATACGTTCACCAAACAGACTGGGGTACCCAGACAGTCAGAATGCGGTGTATGGTTGAACAAGATCGTATGAAAGTGCATCATGAGGTGAGTGATATTTTCTTGATGGATTCAAATTCGGCCACTCTGCACAGCAAGCCGCAAAAAAAAAAAACATTAACAATGATATTTGGGACAGAAATGGCAAATGAACGCACCATTCACCGTTGGATGTCAAATTTTGTTCCGGTGATAAAACATTGCCAAACGAGCCCAACATCATGTTCGAATGAACTACTCAGGAGCACCGTAGAAGTGGACCCTCGGAAAAGTGTTCATGTCATTGCAGACGGGTTAGGCATATACCATAACACTGTCAGTCGGCGACTCCGTGAGCGCGGTAAGGTGAAAAACGTGAACTCATGGGTGCCACGTGAGTTGACACCGGCCTACAAGAATCCCCATCTGGAGATGTGCAGTTCTCTGAGTGTAAGGAATTAGAGGGAAGGTTTCCTGCATCGGATTGTCACCTCAGATGAAAAATGGATCTGCTATGGCAATCGTAAACGGTCAGGACAATGGTTGGATCGTGATCAACGTCCAGGATGGTATCCTAAACCACCTCTCCAACCACGGAAGGTGTTGTTGTTGATATGGTGGTTTATGGTGGAAGTGATCTATCATGTTTTTCTCAGGCAAGGTGAAACGATCACTGCAGATCGATACAGTGCTTAACTCCATGAAAACAGCGCAGACTTGTCCGTAAGACTCCAGCAATTGTCAAGAAACATGATGTCCTCATGTGGTATGACAATGTACACCCATACGTCACGCAAAGAACGGTGCAGGCTCTCCATGAGTTGCAGTATGAAACCCTTCATCACCGCCGTTTTCCCCTATATCTTTCCCACTGACTACCACCTCTTCCTCTCGATCACTTCTTGGCAGGGAAGACCTTCCCTGATGATCGGACAGTACAACATGTAGTTAAGGAATTCTTCGCATCGCAGACTCCAAACTTCTTTCCCCATGGAATCTAATCATTACTTGAACGATGCCAACCGTATTTGGCTGCTAATGGCGACTACTTTGATTAACCTGGTAATGTAGTTTTCGTTCTTTTTGACATGATACATCTGGAGCGGAAATTTCATCGCACCAACCCAATAGTAAGAAATCTGCGGAATAAATGCAAAACAGTACGAATTCTGGGGATGCAAAATAATAAGAATTTAGAGCATGGAATATAAAGTAATAAGAATTCTAGGAATGCGATGTAAAATGCTAGGGGTATGATATAAAATAGTGATATAAAATCTAGGAATAGAATATAAAATAGCAAGAATGAATGCTAGGGATGTGATATAAAATAGTAAGAAATTTGGGAATAGAATATAAAATAGTAAGAATGCTAGGGATATGATATAAAATAGTAAGAAATCTAGGTATAGAATTTAAAACAGCAAGAATGCTAGGGATGTGATATATTGCAAAATAGTAAGAAGTCTAGGGATAGAATATAAAATAGTAAGAATGCTAGGAATATGATATAAAATAGTAAGAAGTCAAGGGATAGAATATAAAATAGTGCGAATTCTAGGGATGGAATATAAAATGGCAAGAATTCTAGGGATGTGACGTAAAATAGGTAGGAATCTGAGGACGGAATAAAAAATAGTGTGAACTTTGGGGATGGAACACAAACTAGTAAGAAATCTGGGGAAATATACTGGTATACCAAAAATTTTACAGATGGAATACTAAACATTCAGAATACTAGATTCGTATTATTATGATTAGCATGAGAGATTAGTAATCGTGAGTTCCTGGGTATGAATCACGCGAAATCACAAAGACGAAACTTCAAATAATGAAAAGAAAGTTAGTATCTGAAGAAGAAAAGTGGAGCTCTTTCAAAACATTGATATATATCTATCTGTATACAGCCAATGGAAATAAAATCGAACTGATTCTAAACGTGAAGTGGTTTTCTACAATATATCGCAAAGAACCACAATTCTGTCAATACTACCAGTCCCTAAATAACAACGTAATATTTTACAGCTGAAACAATCATCGATTCTCTAGTGCAAAGTTAACAAACAGAAAATTTATAACCAACAAATATATACGTCGATTTTTTTTAATATACTGTACCGTACACTGAGCGGTATATTTAATAAATTAAGTGTCAGCCTAGCTATGAATGCTAAAGATCACAACTGCTGAAAACAACTGAGTTTATAGTTCAGTATGATCGTCCCGAAGTTCTTCAATTATGTTGCCCACTTTGGAATCGACTCGTTTGCATCCACTTTTGGAAAATACTTCGTATCCATCAGGACCATAACTCATCTCATCAGCAACTTTCCTATAAAGAGAAGGGCACACGAATTATACAAACGCAGGCTGTATAGCACTAGAAACTGAAAAAACAGATATTTATGAAGGAAATTTACATAATAAATTTCATTATAGCTCCTAGAATCAACCTGAACCTGAGAAACAGCAGCACGTCGACATTAGTGAAACGGAGCAGAGATAACAAATTATATAGTTTTCTGACGAAATGATAGCGACATGTCTCATTTCTTTCTGAATAAGGACAATTAGTACATAATAAAAATGCATGTGTAAATTCAATACTTTTTAGTGTCCGGGTGTGACTACCACTTATTTTAGTTATATCAACACAACACACGGTGTTGTTTAGACATCAATTGTTTGCATGTCGCCATCTTGATCACTTGCTTTCATAGAAATGGAACACATTCTCAAACAATGGGAGTTCTGATCCTTAGTAGACAAATGTCAACCAGACATAACACTGTCCAAGCTGTTGGTGACTCTGTCATGTGTTGGACGTGTTTTCCTGGGATAATTTATAGCGTGTGTCATTTTTGAAAAAAAAAAGAACGAATGGAAGACTGGCATACTACAGTAAAACCTCGCTAACATGAATTTCAAGCGACCGAAAAATCAAGAGTTCGTGTTAACGAGGGCAATTCAAGTTTTTCCATATCTGTTTTATTTTTACCTTTTACATTTTACTTACCTGTATTATTTATTGAATTGTAATACATACAATAGACATTCATTCATACAGTGTTACACATACAGTGCAGTAATACAGTATAGTAATTAGGTGCATGTCATACAATTGGTAATACAGTATAAAATCACTGCGGTTATGCACTTACAGTTCTTGTGGATTATTTCTCAGCAATTGTAGTTTTCTCTAATGCACGACGGTCTACTTCATCCAGAATCTTCATTTTGGATTGTATATCTATGCCTGATTGTTTCCTCTTGGCCATGTTCCCGAACTCACTCTTGAAATCCTGATACAATAATGTGGCTTCCCTAAGCACTGAACGCTCGAATCGTTGAAAATGTAAAGTAAATTTTACATTGGGTAAAAATCAAGTCCTTCTGATTGTTCTGACTCCGGCTTCCCATTTGCGATTACTGGCTTGATTTTATCAAAAGTTAGACCTTGACTCATTGTTTAGAATACAAATATTTATGTATGGTAACGTCCATTTCAATTTCCACAACTGTTTCGTAATGTTTTCCCCGCGGAAATGGCAAAAGAAGTGGTAAAAATTTAATTAAAAGTTCGATGATAAACGATATGAAATGATGCAAGGGGCTAAAGAACTGTTCATAGTGCATGCTAACCGAAATTCGTGTTAACCGATAATACTTCCCATATCCCTACCGGGACTATATTTTTTTTCGTGTTAACCGAGTGTTCGGCTTAAGCGAGTTCGCGTTAAAGAGGTCTCACTGTAATTATTTGATCACAATGTACGTAGAAATACTGAAATTATGAACTCCAGCTAATGCAGAAACTTGTTGTGGTGTCCTGATAGTAACGCACGAGTGTGACCACATCGGTCAGACGGAATTACGAATTTTGGCATGGTTCAAACCCTCTAAGGGTCAGTTCTACAGCCGAACGCTAAACTTTTAGTAAGCGCTAAGTTGAGGCCAAGTCTGATTTTGGCCAATGAGAGTACGCAAAATGAGATTTGGCTTCAACTTAGCGCTGACTAGAAGTTTAGCGGTCGATTGTAGAACTGACCCTAAGTGAACAACCAAGGTTTTGATTTCGCAGCTTCGGGAATTATAGACTATAGGTGTTGAAAAACACTTAAGCTTTGAAACTCAGACCCTTGAATAAGTTGTACGAAGGCTGGTAGTAGCCCCACCAGCATGTTGCTCTACTGGATTGGGGCACATTAACCTCTTATTTGGGTCATGCCTAGAAGCTAGTGTAACCTCGTTGGCGGTTACGTGCCGCTGAAAACTATTTAGTTCTTTAGACTTATTCTTCCACGATCAAGTCTTGCTGCGCACAATAGAGGAGTTATTTCAAAACGTTCGTATGCGAGAGTTCACGTCATTGAAACAATACCTCTACAACATTGGATCATTGGAGAAGGAAATTAGTATTTCTCGAGAATATGTCAGACACACTGACATACTTGGATCGAAACTCATGATTATTTCCTTGCATTACTTTTCACATGCAATTCTGAGACCAACTTGTAGACTATTAAATACGGTCTTCTCAGTGTAAATCAAATATTGAAGTCCTCAATAGTTTCAAGGTCAGCGACGGTGCATTTCTGTGTGTAGACAGACAGATTCACCACATTTCTAGAATTCCTACTGGCAACGTCGATTATCGCTCGTCTTTCGTAAGTCTTCGCCTGATGCATAGTCTGAGTACTTTTAAGTATAGATTCATAACCAAATCAGTCATTTTGCAGGATCGTGTACCCTTAGTAGAGAGTACCCTCTTGTATTTGCATTTTCTTATATTATCCTTATATTTCATTATTATACGAGTCGGAGTGTGCATAATAGATTTTCATTTATCAAGTCCAAACTAGAAGCAATGATATCAAATGCGCAACAAGATTTAGGATCCACGAGAAAATTGAGGATTGCATTCTACGCAGAAATAGACTCAGGATAAGAAGCAAATCAGTGACAAAGTGGTTGGAATAAGTTGTACGCAAGCGTTGCAAGAAAGATCTACGACGACAGCATATTTATGCAAAAGAGAAAGACTGAAATTAGTCTTCGTTAATCCGTTATTCGTTTGTTCGTGCAAAGAGAATTCTTTACTTTCATACCAATATACCGGAGGGCATTTCAGAAATTAGTGAGAAGGATCTTGTTTGGTTTGAAGATGTCAGTCAATTGAGTTGTATTTGAAAAAGTGTCAACTCATTACCAAACTATACTTTGGAAAGAACCTTTACTTTACTCTTTAACTGAATATATTCAATTACCTTTGTATTCATAACTTGGAGTTGCAATAAACAAGTCATATCTCATTCACGTCGCAACTAATGTCGGCAATTTCATTTATATAGATGTGTTTCTCATTCAAGCATCTCTTAATTCTTTGATATCCATTTTACGTAGCGTGAGGTAACTGACTATATGCTTCTAGCGTGAGTGTATAGAGACTAATCCTCAGTGGCCATAATTTTACTTTCGTATAAAGGGTCCGTATCCACTTATGTGGAGTAAAACGCCCTCGCTTGAACGAATTCTAGCAATCACGTCCTCTAGACCGTTGCACCGGACATTGACTGGTCAGTGCTATGTTTAGCTGCTTGGTGACCATCTTGAGCTTTTTATGGACTTGGTGTACACTGCCAATAATGGGATTATTCAGGATGACAATGCACATGTTACCGGGCCGCAATGGTGCGCGACAGGTTTGAGGAACATTCTGGCAATTTCCGACGCATGATTTGACTCCCTAGATCGCCGGACATGAACTCTATCGAGCACATGTGGGATATGATCGAACGTACCCATGATCCTCCACCTGCATCAACCACCGAATTGTGGAAGGCAATCGAGACTGCATAGCTGCACATTCCTCCAGCAGACTACAAGGAACTTGTCGCGTCCCTGCCACATCGAGTTGCTGCACGTCGCTGTGCTCGAGAGGGTCCCACACGTTACTAGGTAGATACCCGATGACTTTTGGTACTTCAGTGTATCATAGTGGCTATACGATACTATGGTAGTGACCAGGAGCTTAGCCGCATGGCGAACCTGAGGAAACCATTCTAAAACCTGAGTCACCATTGCGGCAGCGGGACTCAAACTCTATAGGACATTACCGACTGGGCAACGGGAGCTATGAATGCAATCGTATAGGAAAATATGTACATAAGAAAATGACTACTCAAACTGATTACCTAGAAATTTGAGATGAAAGAAATTGTAAAAGATAACTAAAAAAGTCCTCCTTTCTACAGCGACTTTACTACAGTGATTCCATCAATATGTATTGAACTTGAGCAAAAATACAATGTCAAATTTTAATAAGTTCCTTATATGAACATTAATGCTACTTCAGAATGATGAATGTTAACATAAATGGTGAGACAAGTGTTTTAAAGGCTGGCAAAAAACATAAATTTTGAAAAAAAAAGAAAAAATGTTCTTTTTTCCGCGAGGCAAAAGACCGTGGTTTTATTGGTGAAATCCTTTTTTGTTTGTTTTTTCATCACGATTATTCACTACTTAGCCGATATTTTGTGGTTTACACCACCTTTAAATGTTTCGAACAATTATCAATTACATAATGAGTATTAGAGCAACACTCATAGTATTACATTCTATTTTTTTGCATAGCATGTACAATATTCATAGTAGCATAAAGTAAGTTGCTTAAGCACGACTCGTGTCTCTATACGCCAGTATACACTGTAATAATGTTGTATTCACCTGGCCCATGTGGGGCGTGGCTCCATTTTGTTGTAAAATTTGGTTATTGAAATCTAGATCATTAAGACCACAAAATGTCTGTACATGTAAGCATGTAAGAAAAGATTATGCAAATTACCTAAAACACCAAAGTTATTTCATATTATCTCATTTTGTGGTTTATGTTACCTTTCTTTGCTCCACCCTGTATGAAATATGCAGTTTTGTACTAGTTTATTCGATATCAAAGGTTTAATTCATTCCATGATTGAATCAATAAGTTACTGGAACTGAAATAGTATTTTGTTATCATAATACTCGAGAAATTGAAAATTTTCAAATCACCAGGAATAGACAATATTTCAGACGAGTTAATTAAAACGGGAGGAACGGCACTAATCAAGAAAATGCATAAATTAATAAGTACTATATGGAGAAAGGAGGAGCTTCCAAGGGAATGAAAAATGTCAATGCTCAATAATAGTTCCGGTTAATAAAGAAGGCGATAAAACGGACTGTAATAATTACCACGGAATCTCATTATTCCCAACACGTTACAAAGTACTGGGTAATATTCTGCTAACTTGCCTAAGCGTATACGTAGATGAAATAATTTGAGATCACCAGTGTGGATTTAGAAGAAATAGATCCACCTTGGACCAGATTTACGCCTTGAGATAAATCTCGGAGAAAAAAGGGAATACAGGGGGACTGTTCACGAGTTATTCATTGACTATAAGAAAGCATATTACTCTACCAAAAGGGAAAACTATACAATATTCTGGTACGTACAATTTGGAATTCCGAAAAAACTTGTTCAACTAGTGAGGATGTGTCTCAGTGACCTCATAAGCAGAGTAAGGATAGCTAATATGTCAGATAGTTTCAAGATTCGCAAAGGATTGAAACAAGGTGATGCCTTGTCACAACTACTGTTTAACTTTGCGTTAGAATATGCGATTCAGAAAATAAAAGAGAACAAAAAGGGACTAACATTGAATGGCTTGAATCAACTGTTCATGTTCGCGGATGATGTAGATTTAATAGGGGACGATATAGATGCACTACAAAGTAACACCGATGTCTTAGTAGAAGCGCGCGATGAAACATACAAACAGGTAAACATAGAGAAAACAAAATACATTATAACAAGCCGAAACATAGAGAATAACGGAAATAAATTCATAACAAATTTAAATACTTGGGAGCATATGTAACAAGCTAAAACGAGGTCATGGAAGAAATAAAAAGTCCTTTAGTATCGGGCAACACAAGTCTCTACTCAATCCAGAAACTCCTAACCTCGCGATTAATATCAAGAAAGTTGAAATTGAAAATATACAGAACTGTTATTCTGCCAGTAATACTTTACGGTTGCGAAAGTTGGGAAAGAGTACGACCCTATTATTCGTCCAGACTTAAGAGTATACTGTTGCTCTTATGGCAACAGTGATACCGGTTTGACTGCTACATTAAAAAAAAACGAAACTTGGGTGAGATCGCTGCAGCCATTCTCTCACTTCAGGTTGCCATAGTCGAGCGGCAACGCTCCGGTTGGTGTTAGTTTTCCTCCTTGTTTCTCCGTCAAGTTTTTCAAATTAAACTAAGGTGTAGATACTTGTAAATGGAGAAAGGAATTAATTTTCGTACCAATGTTAAATATAAAACCTTTCTGTGGGATCATTAAAGAGATATAACAGAAAAGAAATTTCGTGTGCGTCAAGGGAAAGTGCGATAAGTAAAACTGAAGCTGTTGCCCATAAGCTGCAACAGTACAGACCAAACCCTGGATCGGTAATAGCAGATGAACATACATTACGAGTATTTGAAAATAAGTTCTTGAGAAAGATATACAGACCAAAATGGGACGAGGTGACTGGGGAATGGAGGAGACTGCATAACGAAGAACTCCACGGACTTTACGACTCACCCGATGTTGTAAGAATAATAAAATCGCGAAGACAAAGGTGAGCAGGCCATGTAGCTTGGGTGGGAGAGAAACGAAGTCTATATTCGGTCGTGGTTGGTAAACTGGAGAAAAAGAGACCGTTAGGAACACCGAGACGACGTTGGGAGAATAATATTAGAAGAGATCTTCTTGACATAGGTGTTTGATGAAAGCTGGCTTGATCTTCCTCAGAATAGAATCCTATGGAGAACGTTTATTACTGCGGCGATGAACTTGCGAGTTCCGTGAGCCATAGAATAAGTAAATAAATATAATACTCGATATAAAATATATGCCATGAAACGTTATAACTATTGCATAGAAGAAAGCACATACTTACTGTACTAACTCGTTTGTCGCGTTGATTCCTCTATTTCGGAACGCATCTCTGGCGCAACGCTTTACATGATCTTTCTTCAGTGGTAGAAACGGAACATAATAATCAACCAACTGGCATTCTATAACATCACTACGGTGCAAGCCACCTAAAATAAATATAGAAACAGCTAATGATTTACCTTTCTATAAGGACCAATCACAAGAGAGCATCAAATTAAACTATCAATAATTTCAACAATTTATAACTCCATTAAAAAGGCAAGCACATTTTAAATGCTAACAAAATTACTCATACGACATTAAATAGCAAATATTTAAGATAAAACATTTGACAATTCTTATAATAATAGCACAAGCATTAACACAGAACGGTGAATTAGGAATGATTCCGAATGAGAAGTTGTGAGGCATGGGGAAAGGCAGAATCATCTTCAACAGAAATTGCAGTAAAAGATATGAATAAAAGAAAAAGAGAGAAAAGAAAGAAATAATGAGTTAACGAGTAAAAACTCGTACAATTAGGGTTAGTTAAAGTGAAATGGCTGATCTACAAAATGTTGGATAATACCATTCGATTTTTCTCCTTTAGTAGACCGTTTAATGTCCCACATCGTTTAATGTAATAGATTCGTGGGCCACAGAGAAAAAAGTGTCAACGAATTTCTTAACGGCGAGAGAGTAGAGAAGAAAGACATATTAATTAATAAAAGGGGGAATTTTATTCCCCTTTTAATAACAGACACTTCCCCTTATTCCCCTTACCAACTATTATTAAAATTGACTAAAATTGCTATAGAGTAACGGCACCAGTTTCAAGCCACGAACCAGTTTCCAGCCACTACAGTTTTAAAAGTAAATAAATAAGGCGTCTGATGTTTGACTCGCGCAGCTCATATTTTTTGTCAATCGTTTCGATGTTCAGATGTAATCTGCGTCCTCACTGACTGTTTCAAATTTTGTGAGGGATAGTTATTCAGTGATGAAGTTGTGAACACATAAATTCAGCCTCCATTATGCGCATCGCTAGTAGGAAGAGAAAGTCTAGGTATGCATCAATGATTTTTTTAAAAGTTATATACATGTGTTAACCATAGATAAATGTACACAGGTTGAAAGAGGAAGCATCGGCAATAACAGTAGAAACAAATTGAAATATATTTGTTGAATACTTTGGCACTTACTGGGTCAAAAAATTGGTGTGAAGCCAGTAAAAAGCCATTATGCCTGTTAACTGGACCCAATGTTAATTATGTATGGCACCAATTTCCAGCCATTGGCAAAAACTATAGTAGAATGGGGCAGTCTTCGATTTGTACAACTTCCAGAGAGGGGGAAGAATTAGTGATATATGTATTATCCGGTATTTTTGGATCGTCCATATCGCAGGCTAGAGGTATATCCGTAAACAGAGCCGCAATAATTTTGCGGAGAGTGGGAAACCCTAACCATACCCCGCTACAAATCCAACTCTCGAATGGGGCAAAGTTTACTAGTTTTCAACTTTCAATCGTTCTCCAAACTATAATTATTTGCTTTATATAATGATGATAAGTGTTCAACCCGAAGACAGATCCTGAACCGAAGGTCCAATGCAAGTAAACCGATGGTGGTTTTCCATTGCTTTCCACCGGTTGAAGATGATGTCATAAGCTCTGAACTTGCAGTTTAATGTGAGCGTAACCACCTGTGTCCTAAACGGAAATCGACCCCGCACCCATTGATTACAAGTCTTAATACTGATCTAGGGATTCCGCCAGGTTTTTCAGTTTGGGGGTGTAAAGTCAATATTAGGAGGGTGTAAGTGGAGTTTTGGATGGCTTCTATCTATTTTGACCGCAAAATTTTTAAAGTTGGGGGTCTGGAGAATTTGGGGCTGACACCCCCCACAGGGGGTCTGGAGAATTTGCAGGTGACGCCCCCACAGGGGGTTCTAGAGGATTTGAGGGGTGACAATCACTGCACTGACCATCCCAAAAGGGTATAGATTAGAGAATGGGTTCCCATTAAAAAAAAATAACATTTTAGCAGGCTTTCAGCATTTTCTTTAATAATATGGTCAACTTCATCCCAGTCAGAATGTTTTGTGTTCACGAACTTGCAAGAACAAGATTAAGCTGATAGTAAATTATTTTATTTGCAGACCCAAAGGATGGCAAAACGAAAGTCGTGCACCCATGGCGACATTATGAGGTGCATTCAAGTTATAACACCTCCTATTTTTTGTCAGGTCTGGTAGCTAATAGAAACGTGCTGTTTTTTTTAAAAAAAAACACGAGCATTCGTTGGCAATGCGTGACAGAGATGGCAGCACCATACGGTACACAGAACTCTGGCGGCAGCGGAGAGAGTGATGACTGTTTTGGATACTTACGATACTCGTAAAATGGCGACGTGTAATCATTCGTTTTCCCCATTTGCGTGGTGTGACACCGTTTGAAATTCATCGGCATGTGGTGATGGTGTCATGGATGTGTCTAATGTGCTTTCGTGGGTATGACAGTTCAAAGAAGGCAGAACGTCGTGTGACAACAAACCAAGAAAATCTCGGCCTCGCACAAGCCGGTCATAAGTATCCAAAACAGTCATCACTCTCGCCGCTGCCGCTAGAGTTCTGTGTGGTGTAAAGTGCTACCATCTCTGTCACGCATTGCCAACGAGTGCTCGTGTGTTGTTGTTTTTTTTAAACAGCACGTTTCTACCAGTTACCAGACCTGAAAAAAATATGGGGTATTATAACTTGAATGCACCTCGTACAAGGTGCTTTTCTTGACTTTTTTGCCTGCTTGAAAAATTTACAAGCGATGTTTTCGTTTTTCAGAACACTATTAACAAACACAATATATTATGTTTTCCATGCCTAGAATGCGGGCTCTTATGTTACATATTTTGTTGACTATTTTCTTTTCTGTTATTTATCTTAAACGTTTAGAGTAAGTCTTACTAGTGTGGCTGGAAACTGGGACTTAATGGCCAGCTACTTGAATTTATTTTAAGGCCTTTAGGCAACTATGGCTCAGGCCGTATGGATGATGATGGGATGAATTGGTGGAATGAAGAAAGTGGGAGGAAACGGGAGTACCCCGAGAAAACCCACGCACACGGTGTTTGTCCACCACAAAGCCCACATGGCTTGAGCAGGGAGGCCAGGGGGCCAGCTACTGGCAGCGTCTGGCTGAAAACTGGTGTATTTTGCTATATGTTCATATTTATATTTCTTATGGATAACAAATATATATTTTTTCCTTTTCTACAACACTAATACACGACATAAAGTCCAAGGTATGTGTTTACTTAACTGTTTATATTCTTCATATTTTTTGTGCATATTTACACCCCACCAAAGTCAGAATTTTGCTTAAGTGGCTGGAAACTGGTGCCGTGACCCTATTACAAATATATTAAATTCTCGTAAGTAATGTTCAGTGTTACCAAGTATTACATTTAATATTATTTTCAGCTTTTATATGCAAATATATAAAATCAACTACTTTAAATGAAATTATCTGTTTTGTTTACTGTTTAACGCGCTAGCTCTACCCACTCACTCAGTTTTCTTACAACCACTTCATTAATACAATAATTATAAACAGTTCATTATGTTATCATCAGTTCTACCTTAAGTTTATATTGCTTGTACAGTTTTCAGATATCTTCAACTCTAATCGTAAGAGTTACGTCAGTGAATTACATATACACGTAACCTTTTTACTTAAGATTTATCATACGAAACATCCTCGACTCAGCTGTTACTTTACAAGCTTTGTATTCGGAAGATTCTCGGTTTGAGTCTTGCTGTCAGCTATTCTATCTGAGGTTTTTCCTAGCTTTCTTCATGCTGTTACCTTTAAACGAGACTATTTGATGTTTCAAAGCGTTGACTTTCTTCTCCCATCCTTTCTTCTACTCTATCGCGGCATGAGCCAAAGCTGCCTTATTTAGATTTGATCAAGCTAGTATTAGTGTTAACAAAAATTCAAACAAAGGACCACTTATTGAACAAATTTCTGTTGCATTATACGCTTCATTCTCTATAATCCGACCACAAGATGCACC
>JAGDQP010014305.1:0-22485 GCA_022664845.1 Lepisma saccharinum | reverse complement strand
ACGTGGTTGATGGTGTATTTCATTTTGTATTAACACTTTATTTTGATTATCAGTTGCAAATTCTTCTCGTCATACTGATTATTTAATCGTTTCTTTACTTCTTTACACTAAATTTTGAAGAGTTTGTACTACTAATTTCATTTTTTTTATATTCTAAAGTTGCAACACTGAGTTCTTTTACCTGAGTTTTCAGTTCTATCTCTCCTTCTCTAACAAACAGTAGTAGGTGAGTAGGACTACGCATTGGTTAAGTATATGGCGTATTCTTGCACCAGACCCTTCTCCCCTTTCGTTCGCGTTTACTGAAGCTAACCTTATTGTGTAAAAGATAATAAATTATGTCAAAGGGAACATAGGGATGAATAACGATTGTATCCGCTGTCCCATAAATTTCCACGGTGATTGCACACAGCACAATAGCTAGTGATGAATGATGTAAAAGGGGGAATTGGAAGGTCTAGTTGATTTTTAACCGATGATGACCAGATGACTAGATATATTATTTTATATAAACTTTGATAATGGGTTATAGAAGGGGTTATCCTAAGATGAATTTTCGAAGGTGATTTGTAGCTTCTGAACAGCTTAGAGTAGTTAATTGGTATATATTATAGGTAATTATATTATAAAGATTATCTCTTTCGAAATATGAACCCCTTTAATAAGACGTTTATTTTAATTTTAGAATGTGATGGAACTAATACTTGAAAGTGGATGTGAAATGGATCTTCCAGATGGAAAGAGTATTTGGTAGACCTCTTTAATAAGACATTTAAAAGAGTATTTCCTTCGAAATACGAACCTATTTAAGAAGGAAGTGAACAAGAAAATGGTTTTAATTAGGAATAAGGTGAACTAGGGAGATAAGAGAAGGTTGTAACTAAGCTAGAATCATATATGGAATGTATGGGAAATGTTCTTATTCGCCTATCTGAAAGAGTCTTTGGTAGAAAATACGATCCTTATAAGAAATTGTGACGAAATCTTGCCAGAAAATGCTTTTAATTAGGAATGAAGTGAAGCAGGGAGACGGGAGAAGAATGGAACCACGCTAGAATGCTATATGCAATGTACTGGGAATGTTAATATGCTTCCATCTTACGTGGAACCCTTAAGACATTGCCAAGGAAAACTTCTAAGAAAGTGGCAAAGAAAATGCCTTTAATTAGGAACGAAGTGACGTTGGGAGACGGGAAAGTATTGAACTAAGTTAGGTATCTATACATAATAAGCTGGGAATGCTCTTATGAGTGTATCTTCCATGCAACTCCTTAAGAATTTCTCAAGGAATCTTCGAAAGAAGAGACCAAGAAAATGCTTTTAACTAGGAATGAAATGAACTATGGAGACGGCGAAAGTTTATATCGATGTTAGAATCGTATATGCAATATATGGGCAATTATCTTACTTTTCTATTTTTTTGGAATTCATTAAAAAAAACTGGCAAAGAATCTTCCAAGAAATTGCCCAAGAGAATGCTTTTAATTAGGAACGAGGGTTTTAACGAGACGGGAGCAGTTTGTGTTCACATTAGAATGTTTACTCGTCTATTTTCCTTGGATATCCTTAAGAAATTCTTAACATGGTATTCGATAAAATGCTTTTAATTAAGAATAAAGCGAACTAGAGAGATTGGAGAATATTGCAACTATGCTAGAATTGTATGTGCAGTGTAAGGAATGTTTTTATGCCCCCATCTTATTTGCAAGTCCTTATGAAATTATCAATATAATATCATATAAAGTGCTTTTAATTAGGAACCAAGCTTGTTAAAGAGACGGAAGAAGGTTGTAACTAAACTAGAATGATATATGGAATATACTGAGAATTATTTTATGCCCTTATCTTCCTTACAACTCCTTAAGAAATTCTCAAGGTGGTATCAAAGAAAATTCTTTTAATTAGAAATTAAGCGAACTAGGGAGACGGGAGAAGGTTGTAACCAGGCTAGAATCGTGTATGCAGTGTACTGGGAATACTTTTACTCGTCTATTTTCTGAACTCCTTAAGAAATTGTAAAGGAAAATTGAAAAAAAACTGCCCAAGATAAGCTTTCAACCAGGAATGAAGCGGTGTAGGAAGGAAGTAGAAATGTAGTCATACTAGCATTAATTGAAGAAAGTGTTAGGAATACATTTAACCCTTTATGTGAATGGAATATTCTTCATGAAACTGACTATTTGGATATGCTCAAATGATACATTGTATCATTTTCTAACCAATTTGCAATTGTTCCAGCTTCAGAATCGTGGTGTACGAAAACTAGTTTGTGAAATGAAGAAAGTACATAATTGTTGTACCATTGATTGTCAAATGTAATTTTATGAAAGAATAGGGAATTAAGAGAACTGGTAAACAATTCAAAATAGTTAAAATAATGCGGAAATCCAAGTGTTTTGACATATGGGTGAGTCCAAGTTGCAAATTATTTGCCATAAGTTTACTTAAGAAGGAACTTCCCTTTAAATATTCTTATCACTGCTGCTGAGAACTCCATGTTGATCAAATAAATAATTTATTAAAACGATAATTGTTATTTAAACAACGCATAATGATCCGTTATTGCAACTTTTATATTTTCCAACTGATTTTATTAGGCTCAAATTTTCTAGTGAAAACTTTCATTGAACAAGACTATTCCTAAGCATCCAAACTCCTAAATAAGTATACGTGAGGTAGTTAATAACGAGAGTTGTTTTATAATTCGATGCTGTTATATAACTTAAAAGACTAGTGCTGTAATACATTTTATGGGGCGTTCTTTCTCTTTGAAGCTGAACAGGACAATTTTATATTTAGTTATCGGGAGATCCAGGGAGATCTTGCCGTCACCAAGACGATATGACTTCCCGTAAACTTTTTTCATACTAATACTAATGAAGAATAGGCAATATTCTGATCATTTTAAAATACTTAAACAATGTTATACGTTGGGACCTATTAAATTACTTCTTATAGACGTACATTACACTACAGTGTTGCCAAATAGGTAAAAGAAATAAAACAAATAATATTGTTTGAATGTTTGCGTAGAAATAATATTGTTTGCAAGAAAAAACGTTTATTGTACGTGTTCAAGTTTAAGTTCAATTATTGTTAAAAATACAAATTTAGAGCTTTAAAGGTTACACAAAATCAAATTATTTACAAGTTTGTATCAAAAATTTTGTGAGCATACAGCATGCGAACCATTAAAAGTCGATATGTTGTATGCTACTTTAAAATTCTTTCAACATTCACACATTTTAATGATTTCCATAGACAACGCAAAGCTCTGAGCTTTGGGATACTTCTGAGTCTCAGGTTACTTCATCAAGCTCTCATCTACTGTGATGCTGAACAAGCGAGGGACTGAAACGTTACACCAGCTGAAAATGCAACACTGTTACCCCGCCCTACTAAAACACTAGTAGAGAAGAGAGGTTGCAACCATCCCATTTAGGATAAAGTGTTTGCCCCTTGCTGGTTATACAACCCAATAAAAACTAACAATATTATCTGCCCCTAGCAAGTTATACAATCCCGTTAAACATCAACAGTGTATTTCCCCCTCGCAATTTACAATCCAGTTAAATATCAAGGAGTGTATTTCCCCTTGACAGGCTATGCAACTCCTCATTTAAAGTAACTAAAATACCTTCCTTCTCTAATAGTATTTTAGTGGGGTGGGGGAACAGTGTTGAACTGACAGTGTTGCATTCTCAGGTGGTCTAACGTTTCAGTCCCTCGCTCGTTCAGTATCACAGTAGATGAGAGCTTGATGAAGTAACCTAGACTCAGAAATGTAAAAGCTTTGCGTTGTTTATACAGATCATTAAAATGCGTGAAAGTTGAAATAATTTTGAAGTAGTATCAGAGAGTTTTGGTTACTTTATAGTTTAATTTTCCCAAATCTGTTTTAATTTTGCATGTCAGTGTTTTGTTTCCTAAGATCAATATTTTCTTTAGAAAATAAGAGTTTTGTTCTACAAAAGCATTGCTTTACTTAAATGACAGGCTTTGGTTTTTCAACTTTATCTTTACAAAGTTTAGTTTTAACTAATGTTCTACGTAAGGTAGTTAATAATGAGCAATATTTGCGAAACACTAAAATTTCAACAAAAGAGCTGACAACATTTCGAAGTTATTTTATTGGGTTCGAACTACTGAAAATGTCCTTTGAACAATGCTGGATTCATGCCGATGTGAATGGATAGATAATCTGCAGGCGAAGTTAAAGGTGGGAGGAAATCTCTACTAACGATATCGGGAGGTGAAAGGCATAGTTCCAGACAGCGATTGGACATAGTGGTAACGTACAACACTTGGGCTCTGTTGTTGTGAAAGAGCAAGTTAGGTGCGGGAAAATTTTGGATTAACATTGACGGAAGATTACGGGGACTATACTAGAAAGTTTTCGTATGACTTTCTGTATACTGTATAACGTAAAGTATTTCTCAAAGTTAATGATCTCTCAACATTTTACTGCTCAACCTTTCTTCACATGTTATATTTCCCTCTTGGTACCCTTGTATGATAGTTTTCGCTCGCGTTCGCACACTCATGATATATCCTATAAGTATTAAATCATGCCACTATTTGTGCCTATCTCTTGAAATGCGAAGATCTAGCTGTGGAATCTTATCCCCTGCTCTCTATCATTAATGTTTTGAGTGACTGATACGTTGTGAAGAAAAAGCTTTCCCAAATGCTTTTAAATTGGGCGACATAGTTTAGCTGCGATTAGAATTGCTGTTTTTCCGATTCATCGGAATGTACAATCCTATTGACGCCATGCTTACTGCTCCCGAAGTCTGTAGTTATGACGACCCTGCAATGCTTCTTGAATGTTGGAGTCAGTTATGTCACAAGATGTTGGGATTTCAACCTCGTACAACTGATCCGGAGCTGTTGCTTCAGTGCTTGCTGTATTGTTATTGGAATGACGAAGAAGCAGATTTACAAGCCTGTGTAAATTCTCAAGACATTTTAGATCTTGTACATTATGGATTTTTCGCTATTATGGAAAGCAAACAACTTGTTTGGGAGTATTATTGTGAATTACTCGACGATCATACCGGACAAATTCCGGACGAAGCAATTCTATTCTTTGGACTGGATACACAAGAGTATCGTGATGTTAGTATGGAGAATGGCACTGACAAATGCAGTCTGGATGAAAAATACATGGTGAACACAGTATGAGTGATAGTGATATCTGTAGCATTTTGGACGAGTACAAATGCGAACTTACTATTGAGGACGAGGATAGTGATGTAGTTGCTATCGAAGAGGTGTGCAGAAGTGACGGCGATGAAGTGCTTAATATTACTGTGGAGCAATGCATGATAAAACATGATGTAGTTATAATGTATGGGAAAGGATTGAACCTCAATTTCAGATTGTAAGTAAACGTGCTAAACGCTACCTTAATTATCCTCTACGTAGTCGAGAAATCACACTTCGTTTATAAGTGAAGTCAATTAAACATCCTAAAAGTTTGTAAAGAATCTATTTTAATTTGCAGTGCACCATTTACTTCACAATGTAGATCCCGATTCAAAGATTAGATTTACTATTGAAAGTTCGAATTGCAAGTTAGGAAAGGCAATATACATTCCATTTAAATCACGATCTCATGTTAGTGGACAAGATATCTTAAGAAATATTGAAAATGTTCTAAACTCGAAAGAAACATTCTTGTTAGACGAAAGGGTAATAATCAAATTAGACATCACAGATCCTATTCGAGGCCAGGAACGACACAGTACAGACAAGTATTTATCTCTAGTGGGGTATCTGCAAAAGCATATTATTCATGTAGAAGATGTACTCGACTGCCTTGCTCGTGCTTAGGTGATGGCAAAAAGTAAAGCTGATAAGAATTATAATAAAACACCCTATCTGAAAAGGAGTAGTAGCAAGTCTATGTATGAAGATGCAGAATTGTGTTACTGGGCAGGCGTAGATTTAATAAGTAAGAACAGAGGGAGTATAGGAGATATGAACAAGTTCCAAAAGTATTTTCGAGACGAATATCAATTTATTTTCTATGCGCGGAATTCAACGAATCGTGAGTATATGAAAATGTTTGTGGGACCCTCTGAAACGAAATTATTTTAAAGTTATGAAGACAATCACTACGATGCGATTGTGACCAAAACTGGTAGAGAATTTCCTATATACCGTATTTGATATTGAAACAATGTTATTGGAAATTGACGAAAATGGTGAACGGGAGCATTAAACCAAATTAATTTATGCAAGTCTTCGGTGTTATAAATGTAAAGATATGAATAAGGAAAACCGTAAAAGTACTGTGCGTGGTAATTCAGAAGGTACTAGGGACTTTGTATTTTATAACATGGAGATGTTTATCATAAATGTGCTCCAGCAGGGTCCCAAGTTTACAAAAGTGATGGCACTTTCACACAACAGATATAAGATTAGTATATTAGTAGTAGTTCGAAATCTCTTGGAACATCAAAATTTAATACACAATATTATCGGACAAGGTCATAAAATAACAGTTAACTGTAGCCATATCATTTTCTGATACACATATTTGTTCATGGGGGTCAAATCTGAATTATCTACAAAAATGGGGTTACATGTACATCCAAAGAAAGAAGACTTTTCATTCTTATTGAATACGATTGAAAATCAGAATGATAAAGGACTGTATCCGAAACTTCATTCTATGATATCGACTCGAAATCGGAAGATAAACGGAAAGAACTCGCTGCATGGCACCATGACTGTGTAGAGTCGAAAAAGATCTGTGATTTCAGCACGAACTCTTAGAATATTGTCGAAATAATGTTCACATTCTCAGTCAGGTATTAATTCGATTTTCTTAATCTCATTGAGGTTAAAACAGATGGACTTAGATGTTTCCTTCATACAACTACCATTGCAGCATGTGTGATGGGATGCTTTGGTTCTCTTTGATGGAGAACTGTATTTCAATTATCGCTCCCTTGGGCTTCCATCAAATGATCATAAAAGTAAGAAAGTACTAAAACGGCTTAAGTATATAGAACATGAAAGCAAAATTACACTCAGGACAGTTGAAAATGAGGGTGAAGTACAATTCAAATATTTTAAATTAGATAGAAATGATAAAAAGAGTCGTACTAGTTTCTAATTCTACGGGTGCTAATGGCACAGCCATACTTGTATGACAACTTCAGAACCACCCTATTTATGATGAACGTCGTACCTTAAAGATCGGTATGATGCAACGTTAGCTAGAAAAGAATTTCTTGAAAATAGTTGTGGTGTAAAGGTTGTGAAATACGAGGAATGCGAATCGGATAAGACTGTTAGAACTAATCCTTAAATTCAAGCATTCAATCGAGAACAATGTTGTAATGTTGAAGGACTGTTACGTCCGAAAGAAACGTTTGAAGGTGGACGCATAGAATGTTTTCATGCGCTGTATAAGTGTGATGATAATGAATATCTGGAATAACCTAGCGTCACTTCCTTGTACGCATGATTTATGCCTAAGAAACCTCTCCCTGTAGGTCAGGTGTAAATAAGTAAAGGTAAAGACATGCCTGGTCAAAGTACATGGTTTAGTATTCTGTAAAGTTTTACCGTCTAGTGATCTCGCTATTCCACTTCTTTCATATAATTTTCATAACAAACTCGTTTTTGGTCTGTGCCAGGCATGAATGGACGATTTGATATATAACCTTTTATCACAAAATACATTTGTGACCTAGTTGAATATTGCATTTTATTTCATTGCAATGTGATCATATTATTACCTAGTTGAACATTACATTTCATTGCAATGTGATCATATTAAATAATATGCAATAATACTTTGTATATTAAAATATATTCCATATTAAATACTTTCCACTAATAAGAATCTCTATAGCCACATTGAAGAAAGCAATAAAATTTTGTATACCTTGTCTGTATTGATAAACTAGTTATCATACAACTTATCAATTTTATTGGTTCGCATGTATTATGCTTACAGAATTGTAAATAACAACTTGATTTTGAGTAGCCCCTGACACTCTAAACTTGTATTTTTAACAATAATTGGCTTATACTTGATTGCGTAAATAGAAGATTTTCTTGCTACAACAATATTATTTGTTTTATTTATTTTACCTATTTGACAACACTGTAGTGTAATGTTCCTTTTAAGAAGTAATTAAATATATCACAATGCATAACATTGTCTAAGTATTTTAAAATGATCAGAATATTGCGTATTCTTCATTAGATTAGTATGAAGAAAGTTAACGGCAAGTCCTTATCGTCTTGGTAAAGGCAAGATCTCTTTGCATCTTCCTATAACTAAATACAAAACTGTCCCGTTCAGCTTCAAAGAGAAAGAACGCCTCATAAAATATATTATAACACTAGTCTTTTAAATTATATAACCAATTCTCGTTATTAAATACCTCACGTATAGTTATTTAGGAGTTTGGATTCTTAAGAATCATCCTGTTCAAAGAAACTTTTCACTAAAAAATCTGAACTTAAAAAAATAAGTTCCAAAATATAAAAGTTGCATTGACGGATCATTGTGCGTTGTTTAAATAAGAAATGTCGTTTTAATAAAGTATTTATTTGATCAACATGAAGGTCTCAGCAGCAGTGATTAGAATACTTAGACGGAACTTCCATCTTAAGTAAACATTGATGTATATACTAACGTTAATGGTAAAAATTTGCAACTTGTACTCACTCACTTTTCAATACACTCTGGATTTCCGTATTATTTTAACTATTTTGAATTGTTTACCAGTTCTCTTAATTCCCTATTCTTTCATAAAATTACATTTGACAATCAATGGTACAACAGTTATGTACTTTGTTCATTTCACAAACTCGTTCTCGTATGCCAAGATTCTAAAGCTGGATCAATTGTAAATTGATTAGAAAATGATGCAATGTATCATTTTAGCATATCCAAATATTCAGTTTCAAGAAAAATATTCCATTCACATAAAGGATTAAAAGTATTCCTAACACTTTCTTCAATTAATGCTAGTATGAATACATAGTTCTCCAGTGAGTTCTAAAGAAAATAGGCGAGTTAAAGTATTCCCAGTACATTACGTATACAATTCTAGCCTGGTTACAACCTTCTCCCGTCTCCCTAGTTCGCTTAATTTCTAATTAAAAGAATTTTCTTTGATACCACCTTGAGAATTTCCTAAAGAGTAGAAAGGAAGATAAGAGCATAAGATAATCCCTAGTACATACCATATATAATTCTAACTTTCTTAAAACCTTCTCCCGTCTCCTTAACAAGCTTGGTTCCTAATTAGAAATACTTTCTATGATACCGTCCTGATAATTTCTTAACGACTTGCAAATAACATGAGGGATAAAAACATTCCTATTACACTGTACATACGATTCTAGTATAGTTGCAGCATTCTCCAACTCTCTAGTTCGTTTTATTCTTAATTAAAAGCATTCTATCGAATTCCATCTTGAGAATTTCTTAAGGATATCCAAGGAAAAAAGACGAATAACCATTCTAATGTGAACACACTGCTCGCGTCTCGTTAAAAATCCTCACTCCTATTTAAAAACATTTTCTTGGGCACTTTCTTGAAAGATTCTTTGCCAATTTCTTAAGGAGTTCCAAAATTACAAAAGTAAGGTAATTGTCCTTATATTGCATATACGATTATAGCATTGATACAAACTTCCCCCTTCTGTTTAGATCACTTCATTCCTAATTAAAAACACTTTCTTGGGCTCTTCTTTGGAAAATTCCTTGGGAAATTCTTAAGGAGTTGCAAGGAGGTTAAGGACATAAGAACATTCCCAGTACATTGTTTACACATACTTAACTTACAATAGTTCAATAATTTCTCCTCTCTCTACTTCACTTCGTCCCTAATTAAAAGCATTTTCTTTGCCACTTCCTTAGAACTTTTCCTTGGCAATGTCTTAAGGAGTTCCAAGTAAGATGGAAGCATATGAACATTCCCAGTGCATTTCACATAGCATTCTAGTATGGTTCCAACCTTCTCCCGTCCCTGCTTCACATCATTCCTAATAAAGAATTTTCTTGCAAGATTTCTTGACAATTTCTTAAAAGGATCGTATTTTCTACCAAATACTCTTTAAGATAGGCGAATAAGAACATCTCCCATACATTCCATATATGATTCTAGCTTAGTTACAAACTCCACCTGTCTCCCTAGCTCACCTTATTCCTAATTAAAATCATTTTCTTGTTCACTTCCTTCTTAAATAGGTTTGTATTTCGAAGGAAATACTCTGTTAAATGCCTTATTAAAGAGGTCTACCAAATACTCTTTTCATCTGGAAGATCCATTTCACATCCACTTTTAAGTATTAGTTCCATCACATTCTAAAATTAAAATAAACGTCTTATTAAAGGGGTTCATATTTCGAAAGAGATAATCTTTATAATATAATTACCTATAATATATACCAATTAACTACTCTAAGCTGTTCAGAAGCTACAAATCTCCTTCGAAAAATCATCTTAGGATAACCCCTTCTATAACCCATTATGAAAGTTTATATAAAATAGTATATCTAGTCATCCAGCCATCATTGGTTAAAAATCAACTAGACCCTCCAATTCCCCCTTTTACATCAATCAGAACTAATGCTGTGTGCAATCACCGTGGAAATTTATGGACTATTCATCCCTATGTTCCCCTTGACATAATTTATGATCTTTTACCCAATAAGGTTTGCATCAGTAAATGCGAACGAGAGGGGAGAAGGGTCAGGTTGAAGAATTCGCCATATACTTAACTAATGAGCATTCCTACTTCACCTACTACTGCTTGTTAGAGAACGAGAGGTAGAACTGAAAACTCAGGTAAAAGAACTCAGTGTTGCAACTTTAGAATATAAAAAAAATCAAATTAGTAGTTCAAACTCTTTAAAATTTATTGTAAAGAAGGAAAGTATGAAAGTATGACGAGAAGAATTTTCAACTGATAATCAAAATAATTTGTTAGTACAAAATCACGTTTTCTTCTCCTATTGTGACATAATCAATAAGAAAAAAGAATATTGGTAATAACTTATCTTTATAGTTGCTCTGATGTAATATATAATCTTACATATAACTTGTATATATCTTATATAATAGTTTATCTTGATTATATTGCAATTAGTGCTTGGAAAAGTAGAGAATAATCATAGAATTTTAGCTGTAAAATTAGCAATAACTTAAATGAATGGAAGATATATGCAGAATATTCTAGTGTTAGCTTCAAAGAATGGATTATGGTGTATCTTGTGGTCGGATTATAGAACACGAAGCGTATAATGTAACAGAAATTGTTCAATAAGTGGTCCTTTGTTTGAATTTTTGTTAACACTGATACTAACTTGATCAAATCTAAATAAGGAAGCTTTGGCTCAGGCCGCGATAGAGTAGAAGAAAGGATGGGAGAAGAAAGTCTGCGCTTTGAAACATCAAATAATCTCGTTTGAAGGTAACAGCATGAAGAAGGCTAGGGAAAACCTCAGATAGAACAGCTGACAGCAAGACTCAAACCGAGAATCTTCCGAATACAAAGCTTGTAAACTAACAGCTGAGTCGAAGATGTTTCGTATGATAGATCTTAAGTAAAAAGGTTACGTGTATATGTAATTCACTGACGTAGCTCTTACGATTAGAGTTGAAGATGTCTTAAAACTGTACAAGCAATATAAACTTAAGGTAGACCTGATGATAACATAATGAACTGTTTATAATTATTGTATTAATGAAGTGGTTGTAGGAAAACTGAGTGAGTGGGTGGAGCTATCTCGTTAAACAATAAAGAAACCTGAGATAATTTCATTGAAAATAGTTCATTTTATATATTTGCATATAAAAGCTGAAAATAATATTAAATGTAATACTTGGTAACACTGATAATTTCTTACGAGATTTTAATATATTTGTAATATAGTGATTTTAGACAATACTTTAATAAGGGTTGGTAAGCCGTGTCTATCATGAAAAGGGAATAAATCTCCCCTTCTCAATTAATGTATCTTCCTTCTCTTCTCGAGAGGTATCTTAAAATTCGGAATTCATCGTTCAAAAAGTGACCTTTCTGGTTGAGTCACGGAATTTTGTATTTATCTCCTTAAGCAGGAGTAGGGCGTGTTTAGACCTGACCAAGAGAGCCTACTATTACAGACAGGCAGATTGATGAAACTAAAAGAGATTCCGTGAAAGGGTAGTTGAAAAGAAGGGAAACAGGGAATAATTGTCTATTTTTACGTTATGTCAAACTATATAGAAACGTGATGAAAACAATTTCTTCAAATTGAGAACTTTAATTTTATTTTCCATGCACTTCGTATATATTCCCTTATCATACAGAGTGATACTTACAGTATTTTTTTTAAAAAAATGAACTGGTTGTTAGTCGTCGAGTTCTAGTTTTACGAAAGAAAATGTGGTGTAGTGGAAACAAAATGACTCACTTAGCTTCAACAGCTTTTAACAGTAACTAAAAGTACGTACAATAAAGTAAACTTTAGGGTAAAGTTTCTCTCACTATGCAACTTCCAAGTGGCTGCACAGGAATGGCGAACGAAACGTATATACAAAATATATTATTAAAATTCGTAGTCAGTTCAATTATTCGCTTTGCCCCACTATGGGGGCAAAGAAGATCATGGCAGTTGGGCAAAAAGAATCAACTTAAACTTAGACATAAAGGTCCTGAAGTAAACACAAAAGTACTATAGATAAATTATAATTTCAAATTCAAACTAAAAACGACAGCAACATAATTATTATCCAATTAGAAAATATATAAATATACGTGGGTACATATTAAAAATGAACGTAAAAGCAAAGGAAATTTACCATATAAGAACATCAGCTCCGTCAAGTTGACCTCCCATATGGAGCTGGAGATGAAACTACGTGCATTCGTTAGTGCATCGTTAGTGCACGTTAGTGCACATGGCACTAACATTAGTGCTCCAATGGGACAATAGACAGAAGTGTTCGTTAACGAGTCGTTTGTACACGTTAGTGCTCTAATAGGAACAGAGAAGGAGGAACAATTGTGGGGGCTGCCAACTTGGCGTTTAGTCCCCCATAACCTTCCGTAAAGCTCTCGAGGGTTAAATTATGTGTTCGTTAGTGAATCTTTTGTGGACGTTAGTTCTAGCAACTCAACATTAAAGCTCTAAATCAACGCGGAAGAGAAGTAAAGAACTCCGTGGGCAATACACTTGACGTCAGATTGGCCTCTTCCACAATCCTCCGTAAGCCTCTCGCGAATAAAACCATATATGTTTGTTAGTGCATCGTTTGTACACATTAGTGTATATGTGTTTCATTCTTAAGCGATATTTAAAAAAATGTGGATGAGACCAACTTGACGTCAAGTTCGTCCCACTTTGATAGAATTGTTAGACCTATGCGGACCTACTAAACGAAATGCTTAGTGCATCGTTAGCGAATGTTAGTCCATATGACACTAATATTAGTGATCCATTCCTAAGCGAGACATAGGGGAAAATTTTGGCTCGGGCCCTCAAAATATTTCAACCCCATGCGAACCCAAATATGTGGGATTGTTAGTGCATTATTAGTGCACGTTAGTACATATGACACTAACATTAGTGCCCCGTCCTAAGCGAGATATAGCGGAAAACTGTAGATAGGGATAACTTGACACAAAGAAATCTTAGATCCATACGGCCCCAAAGTTATGTTATCGTTAGCGCATGGTAATTGCACGTCAGGGCATATGGTACTAACGTTAGTGTTTTATTCTTAAGCGAGATATAGGGAAATTTGTGGATGGGGCAATTTGGGGTCAAGGTATCCCAATTTACAAAGATATTTGAGACGCATCCGGACCCAAGCACATTGGTTGATAAGTGTGCCCTTAGTGTGTGTTAGAGCATATGACACTAACAGTAGTACTCAATTTTCGAGTGAGATACAGAAAAGACTTATTAAGATTTTTCTAAGCATCTGCGCAGAGGCCTATTGGATCGATGGCGCATTGTTAGTGCATATTACACTTACATTAGTGCTTCATTCTTAAGCCAGATACAATGAATAAACTATGGGTGAGTTAACTTGACTTCAAGTTAGACCCAACAACAGAGAAATCTGACCCAAGCAGACCCAAATATATTGGTTCATAAGCGCATCGGTAGTGCACGTTACAATAACGTGTAGTTCCTGAGATCTAGGGAGGTACAGACAGACAGATAGAATAAACTGTATAGCTTTCCCGTGGGATATAAATGGGCGCGCTAATAATGAGTTTACCTTCTTCATTAAATGCTCCTTGTTCCAAAAGATCGGAGAAATCTTTTATCGTAAGATTCTCCCTCGACTTTCCACTCTTCCAAAATTGAAATGACTTTTCATCAATTAGAGTACCTCCAGTATTTGATATAAATATAAAAATGCTATTTCTGAAAAAAAAAGGTAATATATTTATTTGAGCATATTACAGACATACCTTCCAAATGAAGGTTCCTATATTAACATATTCTTGCTCTCAATCATGAACGATATTTTATTTTCGAAATTCAAATTCTCGCTTCAAGATGACATATCCAGTTTATTTCAGACGGAATTTAAGAATTTTATTTTTTAGAGAAATTAAGGTCTCTTATGCACGAAAAATATACAAGATCTAAAACATACAAAGTCATATAGTACCGATGAAATACCGGATTTGTCATAAAGAGTCATGGTAATCTACTGATCGCACCACTTACACTTCTTTGTAACGTCTTCTTACTGTCTGGTGATTCTCCAGATATATTAAAAATGGCAGTAATGAAACCTCTTCACAAAAAATATTTTTAAAACTCGGTAGAAAATTATCGTTCTATCTCCCACCTATCAGTTTTCTCTAAAATATGAGAAGCAGTATTAGTCTTACTGACATCTTACTCTCAACGAGTCAAAACAGTTTCAGTAAAAACAGAAGCATGCACACAGCAATATACTCTCTTCTTACTTAAATTTTACATCATATTGGAAAGAATAATGCAATTACTGTTATCTTTACAGATTTGACAACAGCTGTTGACCCACTGGATCATAATATACTATTAAGAAAAATAAAGTCCTATGGTATTCGAGGTTTAGCTTACAATTGGTTCCACTCGTAATTAGAGCATAGAAAAGCTACTACTGAAACTAACTACTTTAGCCAAAGGAAAAATCTTAATATAGTCCTGCCATTTGAGGTACAAATCTGTAAACACTGGAGTTCCCCAAGGATCCATATTAGGACCAATTCTATTTTATTATACTTAAATGACACCCTAAAATTTGGATTCTGCTCATACGATTTCCTATGCCGATGACTCTACAATTTTAATTTATGATGAAAATATGGGGGAATTAAATAAGAAAAGTAAGAAAACTACGCGAGATCTTGAAAAACTGCTTGAAAACAACAAACTTAAAGTACCCACAAAGAAATCACTATGTCCTCGAGGATAACATCAGAAGATATTCTAAATTTTTCGTTATATGCAGAACTTCTGAACTTACATACTCAAACTAAATTTCTATGACTTCACGTAGATAATTTATTTACATAGTAAGCTCATCTTCAAATATTCAACCAAAGACTAAATAGTGTTTGTTTTATGTTCAGATTGTTGAAAGATAAACTAAATGAAAAATCACTTTCAAGTGCATACTTCTGTCAATTTCAATCTTTGCTTAAACATGGAATATTTTTGGGAAACACTAATTCAAGTATTCAAATATTTAAAACCGTGAAGCAAAATTTGCGTACTCTGAAGGTATTTGTCAGAGACAATCCTATAAACTACACTTCAAGGATTTAAACATTCGTCCTATACCATACCTTACCATTCATCGAAAAAAAAAATACAGAAAGTTTGAATTTTGATTACAATTGTTTCATGGAAAATAGCTCAATATGTAATTGTATAATACAAGGCAAAGTAGAACATCCACCTTCCGCAAAATAGACTTGATATACAGAAAAGACCAATCATGTTTAGAGTGCAATTCTATATAACAACTTACCAACCTTTGTTAAAGAAATAGAATCCATAAAAATGTTTTCTTTAACGTTAAGGCGGCTTTAAATATTCAAGTGTTATCACTGTATATCTTGAAAGCACATAATTTAACATTTTATGCATGTATATTTTATTCTACTGTTTTAAACTATAGAGTCAGGCCCATACAGAAAGAAGCTACGGGATCTCCAGCTTGTAGAAGATAATATGTGTAGAGTATGTGGAGTGATCTCGACCCCGGAGCACACAGTATTAAGGTGTGAGGAAACAAACGAACTGATTAATTAACTGAGAGCTATCATGGGAGATACGCCTATTTACACAGTTCTGAGAACTCCAGAACTGGTGGTGGTCCTCCGGTAAACGGCAAACAAAGTTTCAGAGTAGCACAGAAGAAGATTTGTGGCCGGGGCTGGTATATCGTGAGAGGAACATATGTAAAATACGCCCAGAACTACAACCAGTGAGCTTTTCTGTGGCAGCTATAAGCCGCAACAGCCGAGATTCACAACCGTGATAAACGCGAACCGCGACCGTGACAACCGCGTAGCGCGAATAAAAAATCACGAACAATAAACATAAACAAAATATAACGTCTTGCGCGTTAAAATAGTACAACAAAGTCGAAAACACAACAATCACGAGCAATATATAAGACTACTTGAGAGCTGCTGGAAACCAGTAGCAGAGTGCTTTGTACGGAAATCCTGCAAAAGACACTCAATTGGTGTGAAAGTATGAATGATATGGTGGAGGGACCAGGATGAGGTGCAACAGTGTAGAGTGAGAAATTGTGCATAAAAACAGAACTAATGAGCATGTGGGCTGCGGAAGCAACCCATAGGAACTTAGTGAATAATCCCAAGAGTGTGTGTGAGTGTGAATGGAGAAGAATAGACGTGCATACAGTATATCCAACTATATGAAGAAAGAAGGAGGGACAGAAATAGCCACGCTGGACTTTCCACTGAAATACTAGCGGCCCTGTGACAAACTAAGATGCAACAAAGAAGAAGAAGAGACTAAAAAATACATTTCTTTTCTCTTTATTTCGTCACAGGGCAGCAGAAAGTGCGCATAACTCCAGTTTAACGTTTCTTTTGTCCTGTGTTTGTCTTCTATGTAATATATGTAATTTGTATAAAATAAAGCATATATGTGGATAGGGACTCCCCTCCCCAGTAAAAGTTCCAAACTTAGGAACAAAGACCCGGAGAACATTCCGGACGCCGGGTCACAAAGATCGTCCCGCAACACAACCTGTCTCAGACAGACGGAACATAGGAAATCGTTGGAATGTCGAAACTCCGGCAATCCAACAATCTCCAGGGACAAGGCTGCCCCAGCTGGGAAGAACTAAGTAGTGCGCACTGCACGCCTGTGCAAAGAACACAGAGAGGCAGGGGTGGAAAGGTGTGAGGAAACAAAAAATATAAATAAAATAAAAATATGTTTTAAACTATTGCTTATATTCTTTGTATTTCTGGTAACTTATTTTATAATGTATTTAACCACATGTGTTCATTTGTATTACACAAGATAATAATATTAAGTTACATTCATGTATTTGTATGACGAGTCCAATTGTACGATGGTACATTACCAGCTACATACAGTGAAGAATGATTCATAATCTAAACTAAACTTCAAAGTCTTAATACATTACCTAAGATGATTGACAATTTTACCTGTTATCTTTTACCAGTTTCTAGCGCTCATACCAGCTTACTTTTCGACAGAAAATAGACGAAGACCTGCCTTATACAATGAATGAATACAACATAGCTTAACTAACAATTTCAAACAAGTTAGTAAGTCGTATGAACACTCTATACATAACTGATTTCAGATGAGATTTATAAGAAATAATGGGCAAATTCTATTTTGGGGGCTCAAAAGTGTCAAATTTACAGGAGAAATGTAATGTTTCCAACGCGTGTGGGAAAGTTGAAACGCAAAATAAAAACAGTTTCGAATCACTGAAGAGTAAAATGAGAATGAAAGAGCGGAAAGTACGTTGAAGTGTTAAAGGCAATGTGTATCGCGTGTAATACAAAGTATCTCACGTTAGACGTTACTTTTCTTGAACCTATCTTTGCTCTCTAAACAGTACAAATATTTGTGATTTTGTGGCAAAAATACGTGGTATTCAGAGCACGATGTGACGCCATTCACATAGCTCCGCATGCGCTATCTTTGTCATGTGTTGATAAACTCAAGTATTTAATGAAACAATAATGTCACATGATTTTTCATAATACCGTATGGATTGCTGGTCGTTGCTAGGTTTTATAGAAGTGTCTGTTTGATTTATATCGGATAGAATGACTAGTAGAGAGCGTACTTATGTCTCAATAGCTGGCGAAACCTGGGGTCTCAAAAGTAAAGTTTACCCTGTTACCCTAACGTGAGAAATGAAAACAACAACAAAAGAAACTAAGAGTCAAAAAGTTCAGAAGTTACGATAAATGGTCCACTTTCTGCTATTAACATAATGTTTCTTTTATATGTACGAGGTCGCAGATGGGAATAAAAACACATTATTTACTGTTTCGGAAGCAAATTTGCCTAACTTGAACGCAATATTGTATCGGACCGGCTGGCTATCATAGCCCTAACCCCTTCCCCCAAACAAAATAGTAAAGAGACATGCTTAGTGCAATTTGTAATAGGCGTTTCATGATATTTTTAGTGTTATGCTCAGTGGTAATCTCCACAGCAGCTAGGAAACCCCTAGAGATGTGTCCATCACCTGCTACCTGATAAATTTAAATTTATTTAGTCTTTAGACATCTACAGGGATAGGTGAGGGAGTCGACCACAGGTGACCTAATTTCAAGGTGTCATCCCGGTATTTGTCTGGTACAACAAGAAAACACAGGAAATCCTCAGGCACGATGATAAAACCTGGACCTACCAAATGCAGATATGTGTCTTTGAGTTGATGTTCTGGAATATATACTTTCGCGTCTTCACTTGTGTTTCTATGTGCAGGTTTGCATAAAGAATTTTTTTTTTTTATTACATAAAGATTTTACAAATCGCAACAGAAGTGCGTTGATTTGACATGTCACATAGGGTTCTGTCCTTTCTCATACCCAAATATGAGGGGTCAGCTCCTCTAAATTTTTTATTACAACTTAAGACATTTATTATTCTTTTCTCACGATGTGCATTTCGTAAACGGTTGCAATATAGTTATAACAGTTGTTACGTTTAACATTTTACTTTCTTCGGCCTGAGCAAAAGTTGCCAAAATGCCTTAAATAAAAATTCAATTCTCATTTCTTTGGAATACGACCTTAAATATTCATACATCTAGAAATATTCATACATGTACCTGGCGTCCATTAGGTACTCAACTGTTATTACAGTAGTGCCATCGTAAGCGGACAACGGGGCTAAACAGGGTACAACGGGACGCTGCAAATAGTACACTCGGCTTTGCGCCGTTGTATCCGGATACAGGGATCGTGCCGACGTGTTCGTGTTCCCGTATTACGTGTATGTGATCAGTGGATGCTGTTAAAGTGAGATGGGTGTAACATAACGCCCTAAACAAGTTATATTTACGTGTGAAGAACAGTGTGGGTTCATCAAGTTTTAGGTGGCACGAGGTCGGCATGCAAGTCAAATACACAAAGGATTGTGAGGCGTGTAGTGACAGTGCTCTGGCTTATCGGATGGTTGCGAGATGGACTGCGGCATTCGGGGCAGGGCGCCAGTTAACAGATAAAGAACATGGTGGGGGCTACTAATTCGAACGGCTGCAGATGAATATCACGTGGAAGCACTGCGAACATTGCTCGAACATGAATGGCGATGGACGTGTAGCGAACTGGCTAATGAACTGATTTTTTGTCTGCATCAGTGTATCGCATGCTAACACACGATCTCGGCATGCGTAAGATTGCAACCACATGGATGCAGCATGTCCTGACGGAGGTGCAAAACTGGCACCGGATGGGAATATGCATGCTGACACCTTGAACATTACGCGCAGGAAGGTGTGGATTTTTTGTACCGCATTATTGGGAGTGACGAAACATGGGGAGATCGTACGAACCAGAATTAAAACGCCAGTCCAATGAATAGCGCCACCCGCGTCCCCACGACCGAAAAGGTCAAACAAGAGCCAGTAAATGTGAAGGTCTTTTGACCAGGCAGGCCTCATATCACATCAAGTGCCACCACGGGTTATGGTAAATGCTGCCCACTATGCCTCGTACCTGAATCAGCATTTGCGACTAACATCGCGACGCAAAAAACACATATCCTGCAGCCTCGACCAATTCTTCTTCACGGCAAAGCCAGATGTCATACTGTCTATGAGGTACACATTATCTTCCCCACTAGCATACAAACGTTGAAAGCGATGGATTCAACGTTAGTCCTGTTATGTAATTTTAACCTAAAGGTCCGACTGTTCAACGGATCTTTCGACGTTTAGATCCAATGAAGTCTTCAACGACAAGATTTAGACGATGAGCAACATTGTTTTGTATTTGCCCACCTGTTCAACGGCTAACCACTCATCCACGAATGCATCTAGCAAGTTACTACTATTTCACTACTCCTTTTATGTTACGAAAACTTTCTCTAAAGTAAAATTCATGTATATAGGCTAGGTCACAGTATTTTTCCTGTTATTCCAGAGAGAATCAGCAAAATTCAAGTACTTCCTTGTTGCAACTATAAATTTGACTACCTTTTCTTCCCTCCCCCACTACATCAAAATTTATTCCATTCTTAGTACATTTTATCTATATGCCTTGAATTTGGACTTCGGTAATGAGCGAGGTAGTGAGAGCACTACAAATTGCCCGAAAATATTAGGGGGGGGTATCCGTGCGATCGTTTTTGCATGCGTTACATGTGCGTGAACGCTGCGGTGTGCGTTGCTTCATTTTCTTTTGACAGCTTTCTACGTATGCATAAGGATTATTTTTACGTTGACTTTTTACATAAACGATAATTATATGCATTGTTAGACACTTACCCTAAATTTTATTAGGTTGACTTTTTATGTACACGGTACCTCCGTCATTATTTTTCAAAGTTTATACAACAAATGGAGCTCCACACTAGGCCTATTTTTGTGCAGACACATGCTGACTAAACTTGTCTCAAGCCCACGACAAGTGCTTAGTACTCAGAAGTTTGAAGACTGAAAAAAAGACAAAGAACATATATCCGTATCATTATTTAATACACAAATTACCATATATATTCGCACAATGCACTATTTATAGTGTGTCAATGAATTTCCAACTTGCTGTTATCTTCCCTCACAGAGTTGCGATATAACCTTAACTTTATGGAGAAAAAACTCGAAATTTTGAGTTGATAAACTTCAAAATGGAAAATTTAAACATGGGTTTATGAGAAGTGTCATTATAGGATGTTGATAAAACAGATAAAACATGTACATTAATTTTTATTTCCAAGAACACTGAAGCAAAAGCTTGAAGCAATACTGCAAAATTTATTGTGAATTATTTTTTTTTTAATTATAACATTGAGTTATTTACAAAATAACCTCCTGGCGTTAAAAGTCTTGACAGTATATAAAAGACTGTTTTTTTTAGTTTTTCAATCATTTTTCAGGAAAGGAACTGTTTCGGAAACAACGAACATGTTTTTATAATATATCGAACCTATTTCATGCTGTGTGAGTCCATATTTAAACACTTGTTCAATATAATGATTTGTATACATAAAATTAACATAATTATAGTATCTGGCAACTCAATGAACATTGTTAGCAATAATATTGCAAATATATTAAGAGAGCACATGTACATCATGTCGGCTCATCTAGATGTTCCTTTATGTGTGTGTGTTTAAATCTATTGTAGTGCATTGTACCAACGAACACAATAATTTCTGCAGTAAGTAATTATGCGAATATATCCTCGTTGTTCTTGTTTTCTGTTTTCAAAGTTCGGAGTAGGAAAGAAACGACCGATGATTTCGTCGTTCTGAAACAGTCCTCACCAACATGTGCACACACAGAAATTTAGCCTAATGTCGACTCATCCTAATAGTAGTTAGTACCCAACCGACAACTGTGAGATGTGGGTTCGAGTCCCGGTTAAGGCAGCGATCAATTCTATGTATTTTTGAACAATTACCATACACAAAGTCTTTGAGTAATGGAAATTACTATCCAAAAATAAACTGTTTCCAAAATTCCAAACATACGTGTAAAATTGTGTGTTTTCCACCCAGTATTGCAGCATTCCGCGAAGTTGCATCTCACTGTGCTGCCCACATTCTTTACAAAATTCAATCCTTTGGAAAGAGGATTTGTAACATAGTCCTCAAAGAAAGAACCAGCATTCACTACGACTATGAATACTGCTAAACAGTATAAACCACATCCTGCAGTCATGACCTGAAAAAAAATGAATATAAATAAATTAATTAATTGCGTGTGTATTCACTAATTAACTTATATTGTACAAACAAGTAACCCAAAAGAAA